>JAPKLW010004050.1:0-11645 GCA_026898455.1 Plectranthus barbatus
TTAGCCTTTGAATTTGTGATTTCAACGCTCATGATCTATTTTACTCCGTGTGCAGTTTTCCTCAATTATCCTGCAGTTTTGCAAAATTAAGATTATTTTTGTAATTTTAGCTTTTTTTTAAAATCTGAAATAGTATCTCATTAGATTTTTTATTCATTTCTTCGCGCGATTTGATTTCTTCTTCCTTCTTTGTTCGAATTGATTTATATTTCATTTGTCGATCAGATTTTTTTTCTTTGTTTCTGGATTTCACATTCGTGTTCGGTCTCGACGTTGTTAATTATGCATGAATATAGTTTTAAAAAAAATTATTCAGATCGACGTTCATTTTTTTATTATATTGTGCATCTTTAATGTTAACTTTGTGCATTTTTGTATCTTACATGTTCATTTATACCTTCTTTGTTCGAATTGATTTATATTTCTTTTGTCGATCAAATTTTTTTTCTTTGTTTCTGGATTTTGCATTCGTGTTCGGTCATGACGTTGTTAATTATGCATGAATATATTTTAGATTTTTTTTTATTCAGATCGACGTTCATTTTTTCTATTATATTGTGCATCTTTAGTGCTAACTTTGTGCATTTTTGTATCTTACATGTTCATTTATTCCAAAGTGTGTTGATAAAATGAAACATTTTAAGGGCATAGTTTTAAGAACTGTTGATGTTGGTATTGAGTTTTATAGAGACTACGCTCATGTTGTTGCTTTGAAGAAGAAGATGTTTAATTTTTTTTTAATTCGTATTTATGTAAAAATGAAGTAAATCGGGCTAAAAATGAAGTAAATTGGGCTAAAAATGAAGTAAATTGGGCTTAAAATGCAGGTTGCTGTTTGTGTTTGAGTATTTTTACAGTTTTAGCCTTTAAAGACTAAAACTGCACGATATTGGGGCAAAAATGCCGCGTTTTTCAATATGCTGAGAATGAATCCTGTTCGTCGATTTGATGAGATGGACGCGCGAGATTTATTCTTATTTCTCATAGTAACTCCTATTCTCACATGATCACTATCATGTAAAAAAAATCCTCATGTGAGAAAAAAGAATGAATCTTATCCATTAGATCTAAATAAATCAATGGTTGATATGCAATCAAGCAACAACTAAAACATAATCGAGCAATTGCTTGATTCTGTAATTGTTGTTGCTTGATTATTATGTTGCTTGGTTGTGATTTACGTGTTGTTTGATTTTATATCAACCATTAATTTATCTAAATCCAACGGATATGATTCATTCTTTTTTCTCACAAGGGACTTTTTCTTACCTGATCCGCTCCATATATATATATATATATATATATATATATATATATACATATGGGTTAGATCATATGAGAATAGATGTTCTTTTTTTTGACAAAATATGAGAATAGATGTTAATGTAAGAAATGAGAATAAATCTCAGCCTTTGATTTCACAAAATCTGCGGTCATGCTTTAATAATTTTCGTCATTTTATCCTCAACGAACTTCATTATTACATATTTGGATCTGTAATTCCTTTTCTTTTCGATTTTTCATAAGATTTCGATTTCCTTGTTGAGTCATCCAATACTCTAAAATTAAATTAAAATTTATTATTATTTAATTGAATTTTTTAATTTAATGAAGTTTTAAATAGATAAAATGAACTTAACATATTCTTCTGAAAAAATTAATTTTATTTTTATTTAATTTAATTTTTCTCATTTAATGAAGTATAGAGGAGATAAAATTAAGAGAACTGTTTCTAAAAATTTGATTTTTTTCTTTTAATAATGTATATAGGAGATAAAATGAAGAGAACTGAAATATTTTTTTCGAAAAATTGATTTTATTTTTATTTAATTTAATTTTTTTCCATTTAATGAAGTATAAAGGAGATAAAATGAAGAGAACTGTTTCTAAAAATTTTATTTTTTTCATTTAATGATGTATATAGGAAATAAAATGAAAAGAATTGAAATCATTTTTTCCAAAAAATTGATTTTATATTTATTTTATTTATTTTATAATGAACAACAATTGAGATAAAATGAAGAATGACTAAGATATAATGAAGAACTGGTAAGATAAAATGCATGTCACACATAACATCAAAATTCACATCGAATTTATTTTATAATGAATCACAATTGAGATAAAATGAAGAATAAATAGATATAATGAAGAACTGCTAAGATAAAATGCAAGTCACGTGTAACATCAAAATTCGAATTGAATTTATTTTATAATGATTCGCAATTGAGATAAAATGAAGTATATAATACATAAAATGAACAAAATACAACTTTTGCGCCCTGTACGTTCGTAATGACTATGTTGCCCTTTAATGAAGTAAAATGAGGATATTATGCCGCATTTTTTGTTAAAGCACTTATGTAATCTGGATCGTTGTTGTTGTCAAATCTATGGACGAGATTTATTCTCATTTCTCATGATAAGGGCTATTCTCACCAGATCAGCCCCCTATATATATATATATGAACCCCTATAAGTGATTAGACTAAGATTAAATTTTGATCGTAGATCTAGGAAACTAACGTACAAGATTTCATTTTGTGACATGTCTTTGTTTATTGTAGTGTTTATCATTGAAAGGGTATTACTGTCCAGAAATTTTACAAAATCAAATCGTGGGGATTTCACACACAAATTTTTAGGCAATTAGTTAGGCACATTAATAACACACGCCCCATTATCTCCAAAAATAAATCACCAACCCACCAAAAAGCAATTAATACCTATTTTAAGTTTTACCGCCCTCATTAATAGATTAAAAAGTGAAAATTAGGGCGATTGTAAAAATTCACCTTCACCGGCGACGACTAGCTAATTTTGTGTTTCAGAATTCCGGTAACACTAAACTATTTGACGGGCAAAATACAAACATCCCAGCGGCAAAACGAACTCTGTAAGTTGTCTACGAAAGGGGGTAAATAATTACTCGTCCAAAAATTGTTAATTCTTACAAAAAACTTCAGTAATTCGTTTCTTATTTTAAATTTTTTTCAAGGTTGCAAACCAAAGATTCTGAAAATGGCTCCGAAGAAGAAGACGATTGACCATGCGTCATCTTCAGTTTTTTTTTTAATTTTGGTTTGGGATAAACTATGGGTTTAGATTCAACATAGTTAAACAATTTTTTTTGTGCGAAGGAATATGTGTTTTTGTTGTTTGAATGTTGGGTAGTGGAATTTGTGATTTAATATTATAAAAAATTTAGTTAAGATTTTAATATTTATTTGCTCTGTTTCTTGTTGAGTATGTGCAAAATATTAGATTTTTTTTATTCAAGATAATGAAGTTCGTTCGCATTTAGTGAATATTTCATAATAATCCTTTATGTGTTGAATAGTGATTGTAACGCAAGGATTTAGGAATTTAAGATTTTTTTCAATTAAACTCTGATTTATGTAGTCTAAGTCATGTTTTTGTTTTTTTTTTTGTTTTTTTTTCATGGAAGTCGAGTTGGATTTTTTTTTGGCTTGTTTCGAAGATCATTGTTTTACCTAATGAGTGTCATTGTTTAAGTGATTTATAAATCATTGATGTTTATTAGATTTTGAATTGTGGTCAAACAAATAAACTGATAGCTCACTGTTAATTATTGATCATTGTTTGTACATTGTATATGTCATTATGTTTAATATGCTTGACCCAATTCAAAGAAGATCTTTCTTATATGTAATTTTTTTTTTAATGAAAGTGCTTTTGGTATTTTGTTTTGATGGGATCGAATATCATTGTTTTACTTAAATAGTTGTCATTGTTTCAGTAGTTAATATATCATTAATGTTAAATATATGGTCAAACAAAAAAATGATTGTTTTTTGTTAATGTTTGATCATTGTATGTACAGTATATAAGTCATTATGTTTCATATGTTTTATCATTGTTTAAGAATAATTTTTTTTTAATAAAAGTGTATTCGGTATTATTTTTAATGGGATCGAATATCATTGTTTTTACTTAAATGGTTGTCATTGTTTTGTGGTTTATATATCATTAATGTTTAATAGACTATTGATTTTTGGTCAAACAAAATATTCGTGAGTGAAATATATATTTTGATGTTAATATCATCTATAATTTGTTGAAATTTGCAGAAAAGGTTCTTCCAGAGGTACCTAAATGTTAAAGAATTCCAAAATAGGGCAAAGGATTGGAAAAACTTAAGACCCGAAGAATGGTACTCAACTGCCCCATCAAAGTGAATAATCAAGAGACTATTCTTTTGATTAGACACATGGAACTTTACAATGGAGAGAAAGACGTTGAATGGAGTGCAAGAATACCGCAAAGAAATAAAAAGTTCTACCGTTATTTACGCGCAAAATTATGCACTACGTTGATGTTGTCGGAAAATAAGACTACCTGAAAGCTGAGGGAGGGATCAACACTGTTGACGTGAAGCAGTATTTTGAAGACTACATGAATGGCAATGCGTAGAAAGTACTTATTTTACGAATATAACATTTTATGCTTCTGAACTTGTGTTGTTTTTTGAGTGGTTTATGGGTTTTATTTTTTTCAATGTTATGATCTAAGGACATATCGTACTATGCATTGTCGAACACTTTGTTAGTGATGGTATTAACTTATCTTTTGCTATATATTAACTGCTATCAGTAGTATTTCGATTAGTAGCAAAAATTATAATTACCCTTTTTTTCTTTATTTACTGACAACATTTTTCAGAAACATAGATAATTTAAAATGAAATTTTAAAGTTGCATTGTTCATATATTATATGTGTTCATCATTTTGTTAACATATTGTGTAATGAAATGATAATAATAAATCAGAAAAAATGATCAATGTTTAACAAAAAAATAGATTTACGCAAAAATTTGAAAAAATCATACATAACAAAGTACATAAAAAATCAAATAAAATTTTTTATTTTATCTTAAATGATATATAAAATTTTAAACAATGATCGTCTTAAAAATAAAGAATGATAAATTAAAAATGTTGCACCTAGCCAATTTTATACATCGTAATATCTATGAATCGTGAGCTATAATGATATTAATAAATTCGAGCAATGATCAATTTATCTAATAAAAATGACATTTGCGTAACACTAAATTTCACCCACTGCAACCACTTCAAATTCAAAACAGTATTCCAATTTGCGTTGAATAATATATTTAAATATAAACAATGATCGTCTAAATGAGCAACAATGATATTATAATAACATAAAAAATATATACATCGAACGACCTAATAACATACAAAACAATTTTTTAAAATAATCCTTATTAAACATAGCAAGTAAAACGATGAAAATAAGTTATTAGGTTTTAATATAAAATCTAATATTGACAAAAAAAAAAGGATAATAGATTACATTAAAATAATTTTTAACATATAAACTGTAAATTATGTCAAATGAAAATTTCCAGAACACTTAACCACACAAAAATATAGAAGATTTAATAGAACACAACGGAATGTATAGAAAAAAACAGAAATTAAAATATGCAAAAAGTCTACTGTTTATAATGATAACTTAAAAAAAAATTAATCGATATCCGACTCCATTTCCTTTGGCTGGTCACAATTCCTCGAATCGTGATTGCACAACTTGCAACAATTTCGGCACATTCTCAAAGGTTTCTCCCTATCCTTCATTTGTTTCCCCTTCCGTGACAATATAAAAATAACCTGAGTTGAACTAAATTGACTACATTGAATAACACAATTCATAGAAGAACAAAAAAGGATTAAACAATAAATCAAATCTACAAAAACACATGTCGAAACAACCTATATGAAAGAAAGAACATGAAACCAGTACATGCAATACAATGAAAAAAAACACGACATCTACTTCCAAAGTCCATAAACATGTTTTTAAGGTCGTGCAATTTCAACTGCCAGAAACTGCAACACATTATTCAAAAGCTTCAAACTCGATTTCACAACTCCGATTCATGCAATTTCAAATCCCACAGATTTCTAACTTGATCTAGTATATACAGTAATAAAATCAATCCAATCCAATCACCAAAGACACGACCGAGTTTGATTCAAGTCTCTGTTAAAAACATGGTATTTTCCAAAATTCACCAACACTTAATTCGTTCAACATACATGCCATTAACTCATTCCCAAGCTTCACATATATTAATTTAAGCTTCATCCATGTTTACATATCATCTCTTAACATGGAAGAACATAGTTTCTTTCGATGCTTGATTAAACATGCAATCCATCTCATAGATTTTATATTCATCAACAAGCAACATATATCAAGTCTAGTCCAAGTTATGCAAAACCAATATCCTCCGGTCATAGGGCTTTTCATGTCATTGTGTAGAGGAGATCAAGAGGGTAAGCTTTCTACAAAGATGGTGGCTTAAGGGTGGAGTGTGAAAAATACATTTGCATGACTTGATGGAAATTAGTAATGATCACGATTATATTTTCCACAATTGCCCTTAAGTGATTCAAATTCCTTTGCAACAATTCCTTTAGAAAGCCTAGTAGGTAAAATGGCAACATAGGTGCTAGAGCAATCATATCTCTATTGGTTTATTTGTGAAATATAAACCATGATCTCTAATTAATTTATTTCACCATGGTGTTGCATCCGATAATTAAATAAATACTACGACGATTTTTCATTCTTTGAACTCTTGCTTTGGAATTTCGAATCGGCTCTATCGGACGTCGTATGAATATTTGAGCATAAAATAATAATATGGGTTCTCCCATATTTAATTAACTTCCTCACCTTAAAATTAGAAGTAATATAACTAATAAAATTAATAAGTAGGAAATTTATTATTTTAAACACTCGATCATAAAGTTCATCGGGTGCTTCACATCCTCGGCTCGCGATTAAAATCGATCATTATATCGTGCGTATCCATGTGGGTCGAAATTCTTGAGTATCCAATTTAATGAAATAAATTTCAGAATTCACCTTGAAAATCTATTTTATATAGATTTAGTTTTAGATATATCTTAACATATCTAGGTTTTATATTCCTTATGTGTTTAGGAATATCTCCCAATAAATACCCCTGCTCCCCACCAATTATAATTGTTCATTACTTTTGAATTTTCTTCACCATAATAATATCATCACCGAGGTGGCTTGAAGAGTAGACGTAGAGCATAGCTCGAACCACTATAAATTATTGTTGATGAAATGTAGTGCCCGAATTTACCAAAACGCTTGTTAATGTTAGAGATAGTAAAAGTGTAACAAATGTAAAATCAGAAATTCAATGCACAGCGGATAATTTTGTCTGGGATTTTATATCTAAAACCCAGACTGCCTCATTGCAAAATATATTTCACTAGTAAAAACAAGTTTTTACACAGGAAACAAAATAAACAAAATGATACAAATATCCTCTAAGTTCACTCCTTAGAGAATATTTGATTACAAGACTTACTAACCTAAGCTAACGTTCCTCAACAGTTTTTCCTCAATCTTAGGATTCACTCTCCGGTGATTGCCTCTACACTATGAAGGAGATATTCGAATAGCTGAGATTAGCAAGGGTGGAAGATGGTAAGCCTTGAGACTTTTTCTGGAAATTGAAATCCTATCGCACACCGTCTTCAAGTCTTGATCTTCATTTTATTCTTTCACTTCCTTTGGAGCGCACGATCTCAGAACCCACGTCCTCACTTTGCTCAGTCGTGTGTTGATGAGATCTTCCCACGTCCACTTGCTTGAAGAATTAAATCCACGAAGCCGCTTACAAACTCACGTAGGCAGTGGTTAAGTCGTGGGGACGCTTCCCTGAAAAATAGGAACAGAAAAATACACGAAATTGAAGTCAAAGATATTTTCCTAAAAAATAGGAATTTAGTTATAACCAATTTCATAAGTAGCAGAGAAAAGTATAACATTAACAAAAGATATGTTAAACGGTGATGTTATACTTTGGAAAAGTTTAACATCACAAATGTCTAACGTCTTCAATCTCCCCCTTAATGTTAGACTTTTCTGCTGCCATTCCTCAGCCAACAAATTCATGGTTCAGCCATGATAAAATATTCAAACTTAGATCAGTGGATCATCCACAGCACATATAAGGAAAAAATATGGATCAACCATAGCAAAAAATAAAACAACTAAATTAAACCTTCAGAGGTAAAACAAACTCCCCCTGAGTTAAAGGGTATCCAAAAACATAGAGTACGGAAATCAAAGCAAACGCTTAAACAGCTTGTCCAAACTTAAACATAAACATAACGAAAACATAAGTCTGAAACTGAAATGGGGTGTCATTCTTCTTCGTCCTCCTCATCCACCTCATCTTGACCACCAACTTTGCTCTCCCCCTGAATGGTAGCAGAAAAAGAACCATGAATCTGCAGAAGGGACGCAGAAAGCGAGTTGAGCTGAGTGCTGATGGTGAGAAGACCCTGTAAAGCGGTATGAAGATCCAGTGAACTGGGAGTAGAAGATGGAGCAGCACTGGGACTTGGATTAACAACATCCTTCATTTCATCGTCGCTGGTAATGTATGGAAGATCCTTGACTCTACCACCTGTTCGAGTTAGAGTCTGCTCAAACACCAACAGCTGTGCATCAGCAATTAAATCACCACCTTGGTTAGTAACACCATGTTGCATGATCAGCCCATAGATAAGATAGGGATGCGGGAGAAGTGACCCATCAGCTTTGAGAATAGCCGTGCAGATGTTAGCAAAAATAATTTCTCCTAGATTGAAGGGGAGACCTTTGGCAATACGGTAAATCAGAAAGGCTTGTTCTTCTGTGACCATGGTAGCATTCTTTGTTGGAGTCCAGTTGTGCAGACTGATTTTGAACAAAGCCGCATGTTTGTAAGTCAGATAAGATCCTGCTAATCCCTTACTCGGCCATCGTTTCATTTCACCACCAGTGATCACTTCGACCATACGTCGTTCGTCTGCTGGAGAGGGCTCTTGAACAGAACAGTTAGGTAGACCAAGGAAGGTATTGATGGTTGCTGGATCAAAGTGAATGATAGTCTTTCGGACATAAGACTTCCCAAATTTCTTTCTTCCCTTCACACATGCTTCTTCTTTGATGATGTTAGCATAAAACTCATAAACAAGATCAGTTTCAAACCCATCCATCCCAGAGACAGACTTTAACAAACCCCTACGATCAAGAAGAATATCTACCCCATATTTCTTAAAGTGGTCAACATTCATGTTCCTCTCAATCTTAAAGTCCCTTTTCATCACTGATTCTAGAATAGATTTAGCACCATAGTGTTAGAATGTTTGACTATAGGCCTTTTTCACATCTAAATCACTGTCATAAGGAATAGATGTAGGGGTACCTTGCCCTGCTGTAGCAGAAGTGGATCTAGAGTGTTTCCTTTTGGTCTTTTTCAACGTCTGAAGTGTTTTCGCAGCTTCGGAAGCAGATGGAGATCTTTTCTTTGAAGCTTTTGGTTTCTGACTTGTAGAGGAGGTTGTCTCAGCCTTTTCTTTTCTCCTCCTTTCAGCAGTACTACGGGAGACCTTTTTCACCGGACGTTTCACTTTCTTTTCTGGAACAGGGGAACCGCTGTCATCTTCTGAGCTATCAACCATCTCTCGAGGGTCCATTTTGTAGTTTTCATCAGAGGCTGTGTCATCTGAGAGTCCACCTTCATCTGATATGTTGATGTTGAACCTACACTATACAGGGGGATGATTGGTAGCCTTCTCTATCTTACTGCAAGTAGACCTGACATTCTTTTTAGTGTTGGAGTGTGTGCAAGATACCAAGCTGAACCTAAAGAATCTCACCTTAAGGCTGTTAAACGGATTATTAGATATATTTCTGGAACTACTAATATGGGATTATGGTATACCAAATCCTCAAACTTTGACATTACAGGGGTTAGATTGATTCAAAAAGTGGATTCAGGTTGACATATTTGTTGTCGCGGATCCATAAAATTTTATAGAGGGTTATTTCTTTTTTTTTCCACCATAACTTCAATTCCTTCGTATCTTATTTTTCCTTATTTTCACCCATTTTTCCTTTTTTATAAGAGGGGTGACAGCGCGTTTTTGCGACGCGCTGCGTCTGCAAGTGTACAGACCACTGCAGAGGGCAAGTAATAAATTATCGAACTCAAGGACTGCAGGCTCGAAACACAACCAAGCACTAAAACATAGATATCTTACTACTATCTAGGCGAATCGTAAAAGGATTTGGTTTATTTAAACTAATTGCTTTTTTTAAAGCAATAATAAAATAAAAAGGTTTAATTAAAGATTTTAGAAAACAATGAGAAAATATGATTCCAGGGTAATCCACTTTGAATATTAAACAAACAACGTTTTCATGCAATTCAATCCCAATTTAATTTCCAAAGATGTGAGCAATCGCGAAAGTGTTTTCAGGTGATCCTCTCGGACTCTAAACCATAACATGGAAATAAAATACCTAGTGACTCCTCTCGGATGCGCAAAAGGAATTTTACTCTTGATAAAAACCTTAGATTTTAAACCCTTTAAAAGCTCAATTTCTTCTCGGACAATTGTTCTAATAAATCTAATTTATTTGCGTCTTAATTGATAACCTAGACCTCTCGGTTCAAAAACTACCAATTCAAATCACAATTAATGGCCAGTTAATCACAATTCATGGAAATCCAAATTAAATCAGAACATCAGAGGAAAAGGAACATTAAATTGCATAAATTGTTGAATGAATAAATACAAAGCTTCAAAACCCTAGAATCCAAAAAGGGACTTAGCCAATCATGCTAAATCCTGGAAAAACAAAGGAATGAAGAGTCATAAAAATAAGAAAAGGAAATTAAAAACCCTGTAGTCTTCAATCTTCAATTCTTATCATGCTCTTCCAGTTCCCCTTGAATTTCTGCAGAAAATCCTCTTTTCTAGCCTTCGGAATAAATTCAGAACGTAGGAATGTGGGAATAATAATTGTGGAGCCTTTTTCTGGCTTTTCTACCTCATATTTATAGGTGAAGGATTTTTAATCTTGAAAGATATGGAAAATACGTGACTTGGATAGGAAGATATGAAAGTAATACGTCAAAACCGCGGAAACACGAGCAGGGGCTCGCGACCGGCGATCGCCGGACGGGAAGGGGCGATCGCCGGTTTGGTGTCGTGGGCAAGATTGCAGAGCCGGCGACTCACTACCATAACCGGCGGTCGCCGGCATCAACACCCAACCGCCGGTTCTGCATGATGGAAGGCACGATCGCAGGGTGTGTGGGCATTCGCCGGCTGGGAAGACATGCTCGCCGGATGGAGAATGCAATCGCCGGGAAGGAGGCTCGGTCGCCGGTTTGACATGGGATCGCCGGCTGGGAGGTGTGTGATCGTCGGCATGGGGATGTGTTCGCCGGCTAGGGGAGTTGAACGCCGGTTTTGAGCTTTTGCTCGCCGGTTGTGTCACGTAGCACATTTTTACGAACCCTCTTGAAAATTTCTATCTCTTCCTACTCCCAGTACAAGCCAACACGGATCAACTCTGGAAATGCTCGTTCAATCATTCATTTAATCCTCAGAAATGCATAGAATCTGTGCAAAACAACATCAAACAAACCAAACGTAATATTTCCTTAAAGAATAAGAATAACGCATGAAAACATCACGTAATGGCTAAATCTGAAGTATAATCTAAGCATAAATATATCAATAACATGCACAGAGTGAGTGTTTATCAA
>JAPKLW010004050.1:11655-31402 GCA_026898455.1 Plectranthus barbatus
CTAAGCATAAATATATCAATAACATGCACAGAGTGAGTGTTTATCAAGGGGCTACTAGCAGATCTATATACATGTTTACAATCTGCCGTAAATTTCACTGCTGCTCTTTTGTTTCCTCTTTGAATAAGACAGTGTTGGTATTTGCTGGACTTATTTTAGAGAGAAAACAGCAAGAACAAAAAAAAACAGAGAGAAGGTTCTATTGGTTTTTTCAACTTTTACAAAAAATATAGACAAAATAGTTGTAGAGTCTTCCTAGAGAAGCATTTAATCTCCACCACTACTTTTTCCTATCACACCTACACAATATTTGAGATATGTCAAAAGTCTAAGTTTAAGTTGCATAAACTGAAACTTAAAGTCAACAAAAAACAAGCTGGTCAACACTCCAAACTAAGACTTGTCCTAGCAATGAGATTTGCTAAAATGTCATGCATATTTTATTAATAAATTGAATTAAAAAAATTGTAAAAGGAAAATTTGGGGGAGGAGTGTCATGACTCCACTGCTGTCGGACGAGCTGCAATGTCATCCACTCACATGCTGTCACTTGGCAACATGTGATTGGATACTCGTAATTTTTGGATAAATCCACAAAATAATTAAAAAAAAAATTATACCAAAATTCATAATTTTTTTTTTCTCT
Organism: Plectranthus barbatus; assembly: GCA_026898455.1. Classification (NCBI taxonomy): domain Eukaryota; kingdom Viridiplantae; phylum Streptophyta; class Magnoliopsida; order Lamiales; family Lamiaceae; genus Plectranthus; species Plectranthus barbatus. Next base: position 12,302 of record JAPKLW010004050.1, read on the forward strand.
ATAAAATGAACCCAATATTGATACATTTTAATTCACAACCAAAACTTCTATTTTCTCTAGTATTTCTTCATTTTGATATATTGTTATGGATCCAAATGATCTCAATTACTTCTTCTCTTCCCAAAATTATCCAAGCCAACAAGATTATCCTTTCTCCCAAAACTATTCAAACTACCAAAATTTTATTCAACTTCTGTAGTTTATATTTTATTCAAATATTAAAATTTTAAGTGTATGTAATAAAAATATTATAATTATATAGTAATATATAAATATATAATTAAAAAATTAATAAAAAATATTATAAATAATATATATTGAAGTATAAATATGAAAATAAAATAAATTTTAGGTTGTGTGGATGTCATTGCTGTGAGTGAAATTGAGTTGGCTTGTGGGTTGTATAGGTGGATGAGAGAGAAATTATTATTTTATTGTTAGGTTTGGTTGTGGAGTGTCATTGCTAGAGATAATCTAACTCCAGTTTACACAATCCTGTTAGGTAAATGATGTCACAACTGCAACAACAGGGAAAGAATAGTATTCCACCCTAAAGCTTGGGCAGAATAGAAGCAGCCACACAATGCTTCCTAATCCCACAACTGCAGATATATATTCCCACTTGTTGTGAATTGAAGCGATTGCGACACAAATAACTAACAGAAAATACAAGAACACAAAGAATTATAGTGGTTCGAGCATAAGCTCTACGTCCACTCTTCAAGCCTCCCCGGTGATGATTTTATTCTGGTGAAGAAATTACAAAGTATGACGATTACAATTGGTGGGGAGCAGGGGTATTTATAGGGAGATATTCCTAATCACATAAGGAATATAAAACCTAGATATGGTAAGATATATCTAAATATAAATCTATCTAATAGATTCATTCCTATCCAAATCTAATACCAATAAGGATAAATCTTGTCCAACAAGGAAACAAGATATACACAATATATTTTCCATATCTATCCAACTCGAACTACTCCTCGAGTTCCTCGACCTACACAGCTCGATCCACTTTACCGGACTAGTCTCCTCAACCCACTCGAACTACTTCTTCGAGTTATTGAGACTACTCCAACAATTCTCCACCTTAGGCTCAATATCACCTCGGCTTGGCACCTCCTCTTCAGTTCGACTTCAACAGTTTGATCAGTTCCAAACAGTACTCAAACTTAGTACTTGGAACTGGCTGCATGATCATATCCGCAGGATTATCAAGAGTATTGACCTTGTGCAGCTCGACCTCTCTGGCTGCCACCACATCTCTTATAAAGTGGAACTTCACATCGATGTGCTTAGTTCTCTCATGATGAACATCATTCCTTGCCAACTGCAAAGCACCTTGATTATCACAGGAAACCTTCATCTTTTCTTGATCAATCCCCAGTTCATTCATGAATTCGAGCAACCACAGACCTTCCTTAATCGCTTCGGTCAAGGCAATGTACTCTGCCTCCGTCGAAGATAAGGTAACTACCCTCTGTAGACTTGCTCTCCAACTAATCGTCGTTCCATACAATGTGAACACAAAACCCGTCAATGACTTCCTTGTATCCATACATCCTGCATAATCTGAGTCCACAAACCCTTAGACTGGGAGCCTCAAGCTCGAACCATCATCCTCGAAGACTAGACCCTTTCCAACTGTCCCTCGAACATACCTGAGGACCCATTTTAGAGCTGCCCAATGCTCTTTCCTAGGTTCGGCCATGAACCTACTAACCATGCTGAGAGCATAAGCAAGATCCGGTCTCGTACAGACCATTGCATACATCAACGAACCGACAACGCTCGCATAAGGAACTCCTCTCATAAACTCCCTTTCCTCCTCGTCGAGTTTCCCAGCAGCACTCAACTTGAAATGAGCTGCTAACGGAGTGAGCACAGGCTTTACATCCTTCATTCCATGCTTCTCAAGAACTTTCATCAAGTATCCCTCTTGAGATAATGTGAGTCTTTTCCGAGCCCTGTCTCAAACTATTTCCATACCCAGGATCCTTCGAGCACAACCGAGATCCTTCATCTCAAACTCCTGACTCAGAGCTTCCTTCAGTTTGGCTATCCCTTGCTTATCTCGACTCGCTATCAGCATATCATCTACGTACAGCAGTAGATAAATTCGAGTCTGCATATCTTCACCTCGAAAATATACACATGGGTCATGTTTGCATCGAACAAAGTCCTGTTGAATCATGAACTTGTCGAACGGCCTATTCCACTGCCTTGAAGACTGCTTCAATCCATACAATGACTTCTTGAGAAGACACACCTTCTCCCCGCTACCAGCTTCCTCGAAGCCCTCGGGCTGCGTCATAAGGATCCTTTCCTCCAGCTCTCCGTACAGAAATACGGTCTTCACATCCAGTTGCTCCAACTCCATGTCGTACCGAGCAACTAATGACAATATCAGCCTTATAGACCTTTGTTTCACCACTGGCGCAAACACCTCGCCATAATCCACACCTTCCCGTTGCTTGAAGCTTCGAGCAACTAGTCTAGCCTTGAATCTAACCCCAGAAACCTTTTGTTTCTTCTTAAAGATCCACTTACAGCTAACTATCGATTGCTTCTCCCCCGACATATCCACCAACTCCCAGGTGTTATTCTTCCTCAAGGAGTTCATCTCCTCCTTCATGGCATCGAGCCATTTGAGCCTCTCCTTACAAGTTATGGCCTCGGTATAGCTCTTCAGCTCAGTATCATCCAGCTCTACCTCTTCCGCCATAACAAAGGCATAATCTACGACATCAGCATATCCGAATCGAGTGGGAGGTCTTATCTACCTTCGTTCCCTATCTCTCGTGAGATTATAATCTTGAAGTGCACCTGACCCTCGAACCACCTCGATCTCCCCATCCACCTGAGATGTACTCTCCGACCCACTAGTCGACTCCATCTCAATCTCAGCACCTGATCTATCTCCTTCGACCTTGTCAGACTGTTCCTCCAAAACACCACCTTGTTTCTCAAGGATATTTTCCCGTTCCTGGCCCCTTTATCCAGTTTTCCTACCAGCTCCTCCTTGAACGTCACATCCCTGCTAATGATGCACTTTCTTACATCCGGCTCGAGACACCATAACTTGTACCCTTTTACTCCTTTGGGGTACCCAATAAATATGCATTTCAATGCCCTCCTCCCAAGCTTATCTCCTTTGATGTTCGCATAAGCCATGCAACCAAAGGCTCTAAGGTTGCTAAAATCCGGAGGATGACCAGACCATATTTTTTTCGGTGTCTTGAAACCTAGTGCAGTCGAGGGACACCGATTGATAAAATAAGCTGTAGTAGTCACTGCTTCTGCCCAGAACGACTTGGGTAACTTTGCACCGAACAACATGCACCTCGTTCTTTCCAGTAATGTCCGATTGTACCTCTTTGCCAATCCGTTCTGCTGAGGTGTTCCAGCCACTGTCTTGTGCCTCGCAATACCGTGCTTCGAATAGTACCTCTCGAACTCCTTCGAGCAATACTCAAGGCCATTGTCAGTTCGCAGCCTCTTCACCTTCCTTCCAGTCTGATTTTCGATCAGCACTTTCCACTTCTTGAAGGTCTCCAAAGCATCACTCTTATTCATCAAGGTGTAGACCCACACCTTCCTTGAGTGATCATCAATGAGGCTCATGAAGTACCTCGCTCCTCCATTCAAACTGACCTTTGAAGGTCCCCATAGATCTGAGTGGATGTAGTCCAGAGTTCCTCGAGCTCTCTCTCAACCTACTCCGAACTTTACCCAGTGAGATTTCCCATAGATTCTATTCTCACAGAAATCTAGCTCTCTGATGTTATCCCCGAGCAACAGATCTTGCTTCGATAACTCCTGCAGCCCCCTCTCACTAACGTGACCGAGTCATCTGTGCCACAGTACTGACTTGTCAACCGTCACTATCGAAGCTTCCCAGATCACCGTGCTCCCCATTAAAGTGTATATTCCATTCCTTCGAGCTCCTGTCATCAAGACCAGGATTCTTTGCACACCTTTAAAGTCCCAGCTTCCATCTTGATCGTGTAACCTAGTTCGTCGAGCATCCCCAAAGAGATCAAGTTTCTCTTAAGCTCCGGAACGTACCTTACACCTCGAAGTACCCTTTTTGTATTATCGTGTATCTTAATTCTCACAGAACCCATTCCAACCACCTTGCATGGTTTATTGTTACCCAGAAGAACACTCGAATTCTCCTGCTCCTCGAACCCTTCGAGCCATGACTTATTAGGTGTCATGTAGAATGTACAACCTGAATCCAATATCTATTCCCTCTCCGAGCGCTCATTCGAAATCACCAATGCCTCTCCAGAGTCATATTCCTGCTCAGCAACAGCTACATCCGCTTGCTGCTTCTGCTCCTGCTTTGTCTGCCTCTCCGGATAATCTTTTTTGATATGTCCCTTCTTTTGGCAGAGAAAGCACTTGACCTTTGGCTGTGATCCTGGGTTTGGCCTCGACCTTGACCTCGAACTTCCCCTGTTGGAGTTCCTAATCTCCGGTCTTCCTCGAGCCGCTCTAGCCACCAAGCCTTCTCCATGAGAGTTCTCTCGCTCCTCATTCTTCTCAATTAACTCCTTCGAACTTAGAGCAGACTGAACCTCATCCATGGTCAATGACTCTCTTCCATACATTAAGGCTTCCTTGAAGTTCGAATAACTCTTTGGCAGCGCACTCAACAACATCAATGCCTGATCCTCATCTCCTATCGCCACATCGATATTTGCCAGATCGAGGATCAACTTATTGAACTCGTCAAGCTGCTCGTTGATCGGTCTTCCCTCTTGCACCTTAAACAAATACAACGACTGTTTAAGATAGAGCCGATTCGCCAGGGACTTCTTCATATATAAGGATTCTAGTTTGGTCCATACTTCCGCTGCCGTTTTCTCCTTCGACATCTTCCTCAACACTGTATCTCCGAGACTCAGAATCAGCGCACTATGCACCTTCGCCAGTGTATCTTTCTTCTTTTGTTCCGTCATCGTGTCAGGTAACCCAGCCTCTCCCTTCAAGGCACCGTCCAAGCCTTGCTGTACAAACAGCGCTTGCATCTTCAACTTCCACAAACCGAAATCATTCAATCCCGTGAAGTGCTCCACCTCGAACTTGGCTGAACCCATTGCAATCCTTCTCTATCCACGTTCACCGCACCAATTTGTTGTGAATTGAAGCGATTGCGACACAAATAACTAACAAAAAATACAAGAACACAAAGAATTATAGTGGTTAGAGCATAAGCTCTACGTCCACTCTTCAAGCCTCCCGGTGATGATTTTATTATGGTGAAGAAATTACAAAGTATGACGATTACAATTGGTGGGGAGCAGGGGTATTTATAGGGAGATATTCCTAATCACATAAGGAATATAAAACTTAGATAAGGTAAGATATATCTAAATCTAAATCTATCTAATAGATTCATTCCTATCCAAATCTAATACCATTAAGGATAAATCTTGTCCAACAAGGAAACAAGATATACACAATATATTTTCCATATCTATCCAACTGGAACTACTCCTCGAGTTCCTCGACCTACACAACTCGACCCACTTTACCGGACTAGTCTCCTCGACCCACTCGAACTACTTCCTCGAATTATATTGAGACTACTCCAACACCACTTAATCTCCCTCTTTGATTCCAGATTTTCGTGTCCTGTTAGTGATGTATCCAAGTCATTAGTACGGTGACAGCTTATACTCTGAGGAAATTCACATCGTTATGAATCAAATGAAAATGTTTGAAACTGACGGCCTTTTGTTGAAGTCAGTTTGGACTCTTGAGTCAGTTTGGAGTTGATGCAAGTATGGAGCAGAGCAAGTTTGGAGTTGAGTCAGTTTGGTAATGAAGTCAGTTTGGGGAGCTGGAGTCAGTTTGGAGTGTTGACCAGCTATTTTTGTTGACTTTAAGTTCCAGTTTATGCAACTTAAACTTAGACTTTTGATATATTTTCAATGGGTAGTAATTATATGATAACACTTCTTTAAATAATAACATAATAACTATAAAATGCACCTGTCCATAACTGAAAATGCATTATATAGTGGAAAAAAATGCTTCCGCGCAAGGTGCATTTTTTGTATAGGATTGATGCATTTTTAAAAATGCACCAAATCCACATATAAAATATTATTGTATTTAGATTTTGATAAAAGATGCACCAATTCCACATATAAAATAGTCAGTGCATCAATTATGCAGCAAAACTGATGCATTTCTTGCATTTGCTTATGCGTTTTTCAGCAATAACAAATGCATTTCCTAGTTAGCATTTTAGCATATGAAAATAGGTTAGTATATGATCATATTTCTATTTTCAATATTGTGTAGATGTGATAGGAAAAAGTTGGGGATGGAGCATGTGAGACCATTGTGGGATAAGTTGAGAATGTATAGTGATACGAGATCACCAATTGCATCTGGTAAAGATCTCTCCATGGAAAATATTGCTAGCTGGAGAAATCAATAGCAGTGATGAATGGCCAAATCGTGGCAAGCTCTAGCTGCATTCCTTTGATTGTTAATGTCACCACATTCTTCTGGTTGCCTTCCAACTGGAGAAGTTTATATATAGATTCAAGGCTTCCTCTGAAGTTGTAAGGCATTGTTGTTAGCATCAAGACTGAGCAGGCTGGAATTGGAAGAAAAGATAGTAACTGAGCTGCTCAGAAATGGGAAGATACAGCTCTTCATCTGTGAGAGGATGGTTCACATACCAAAGCTGTGTTCCTTTTGGTAAGGGCTTCAGTTTTGGAAAAGACACCACAAATACACAGCTGCAGAGAGCATGTTCATAAAAAAAATAGCATAATTTACAATCTAAAGGCAATTAATTGAGACGGCAACAACAATAATGAAGACTAAAACTATATATTTTATTTTAAGATTTATATATTAGATGTATCTTAAGAGCACAAATAATATTAATATCACAAAAACTCAATAATTTGCATTCAAACTAAATTATAAATAGACTTGTTACAGTAATTGAGTTTGTCATACTGCATAAAATGTAAGTAATTCGCCTGCCATTCTGTCTTTGTGCATCTTAAAATACATAAGGATAAAAATGTTGATCAGGCAACCAGTTTTTGGCACTCGAGGGGAACTAATAGCACTGTGACAATGATATAACATCCATTAAATCCTACCGCAGATATAAGACTATCCCCATCAGTGTCCTAGATATCACCCAACAATTTAATACAATATTTATTTTGTCCATTCACTACATAATCTACAACATAATATTATTTACCACTCCTATCAATGACCACTACATTATTTTATTAAAAAGAGATCTGTCATGCCTTAGGACTGCTGAGGAAAGGTTCGATGTCACCATTTGAAAGAGCTCTGTGTTCGCGTGTAAAACACACTAGTGCAAGTATACACTATCACAAGTAATATAAAACGGAGTATTCTCCGAGTATCGAATCCACAGGGAAGGGTTAAAGGTGCACAAACACTCAACTCGGTTTAATTGATGAGGAAAAATGATTCGATTTGTTTAATTATCCTAGGCATGATTTCAATGGAAAATAAACATGAAACATGAAACAGGGGATGGTTAAAAACGAGGGAAAAATGGGCAAAACGGATCAGACCAATTCCTTTTTAAAACGACGATAAAAACAAACGGCCTAGGCTATGGATTCGCTTGCTGTAAAAGTCATGCTACAGCAGTTGCAACAGCACAGAGTAAATTGCAGCCAAATTACTATTCCCAGCTAGATTTCCCAAAATAGATGAGATTGCTTTTCTTAAATTAAATTAACATATTCCTATGCTCAAATTCAATTCAAGACCAGCACTATTCACAGCTCTCTTAGGCAATTAAGCAAACACAACATCTACATATTCCTATGCAACACATTGTGGAGCAATTGAGGTTTCTACTCATAACCTTAATTCTTCCAAATCAAGATTAAGCATAAATCACACATTCAAGCTTCCACAAGAATTGCAATTAAAAGATTTGAACCTTCAAAAGCTCAAACTCCATACCATTAACAACCAAGTATCATATCAAAGTAAGAACATGCAAGCTTCATCCATAGCCCAAGGCCTACCAATTTAGCTCATATTTACACAAGAGAAACCCAAATACATGTTTAGAAACACAAGATCCATAATCAGCTTTGGAATGAAAGAAGTAAAAGAAGAAGAATAGACTCCTCCTTCAATTGCCCCTCAAAACGAATGATTCCTCACTCCCGTCTTGATTCACGGTAATTGAGCTAAGATAGTGAGCTGCTCTTCCCTTCCAATCGTCCTTCCAGCTGAAACTCGTCGTTTTCCTTCTTTTTCTCAAAATCTGGAGCTCTCGTGTGTGACGAAATTCTCAAGGTGAGGCTCTCCCCTCTCTCTCCACGATTTTGCTTTTTATACCTCTCCCCAATCTCTAGGTTTCCACTTTTAGGAACATTCCCCAAATTGTCCTTGGAAAAGTTGGGTGAAATTCAGCTATTTTCGCACTCCCACATCAGCTAAAATAACATTGTCCACGTCATGCCCGCAGTTTTGACTAAGTTGATTTTTGGACTGGGTCAGCTCAACCGTGCTACAGCATCTGCTTTCCTTTGCTCCAGCATAGACTTCGAAAACAAGGCAATTTCCTGCACGGCAAACTCACTCTAAATCCTCCAAAAACAACATTATTTACTCCAAAACACGAAATAAACATGAAAGGACTCGAACAACTAAATACAAGACCAAAACAACACTTATTTGGGTAAACATAGACGAAAGACTCTCTAAAACAAGCTAAAATAAAAGAGAATATAACTCTTTTTCAAGAGTTATCACCCCCCCCAAACTTAGCCCGTTGATCGTCCTCGATCAACAAAAGAGACAAAACGACTCAAGGGACAACAAGTTGGAATTTTCAGTCATGCTGGCTCATACTCATACACTTCTCAGCACAGTTGAAAAAGAGATTTGGGATTCAATCATCAAAATAGTATCAACTCATCTCAAAACCCTTCCTTCTAGTTTAACATGTCATTTCTATCATGCTTCAGCATCTAAATCTCAAAACAGCACAACACATCATCACAATGCCAAGTCAACATGATCAAAATCAACTCCACATTCAAGTAATGCTTATGATCACCATGCTTACTTATTTTGACTCCAAACTACTCATAGCAACCTCTCCACTAATGGAGTTCATATCACAAGGGATCATTAGGACTTTATTGGCTTGTAATGTGGGCTAAGGTTAAGGTAGGGATAATTTTGGATAGAGTGACTAATTCGAGAGCACCAATGAGTTCGACTACTTATTTAGAGGACTTAAGAAATTAGAACTACAATCCCAAGTAAGATAGAGAATGCCCCTATTATTACACAATGAAATAACAAAAACAAAAGAAAAACAACAAAAATTACACCCTTATTTCACTCTCCTCTTTTTTTTTCGAATTTCTCTCGATCTTTCCTCTCTTTTTCTTTCACTTTTTTTTTCAACACATTTTTCTCTTTTTTTTTTCGTTTTTCTTTTGATTTTCTTGATTTTTTTCTTTTTTTTTCTCTCTTTTTTTTTTTTACACATGTCAACAATAATAAAAAAAATGAAATACTAGATTCGGAAAATAAAGTAAATGAGATACAAGACTCAAAAATAAAACAAACCCGAAATGGGAGCACACCCCTCCAAACTTAAGGACGGACATTGTCCTCAATGTCGAAAGGCCGAACTCATAAAAGTGCTCACGATGAGGGTAAAAAAAATAAGAGATAACGGCTTAAACAGAAGGGGACACAAATGAAATACGGCTAAGGCACAAATTAGGGTGCAAAGGTCAAATAAATCGAAAAGATAGCAAAAGGCACAAAATCAAACAACGATGGCCTAAATCATGTCCCAAGTGATATAAAAACACATTTCGCCTCAAGGAAACTACAAGCAGTTGAAGGTAAACACTCACACTAACAAAACCGAAACATGAAGCCAACTAAGAGCAAGCAACAAGGCAAGTAATGAAGTTTTCAAAAACACAAATTTTAGTTCACGAGATAAGATGGGAAGCTCGCCAAGAAATAATAAGTTAAACCGAAGGAACAACTAAAAGATGAAAATCAACTAATCAACAATTGAATCCACACGCACAAGAACGGAAGAAATCATCATCGAAGCTAGAGTAGAGCAGCACTACAGTAAAGCCAACAGAACATGACACAACAAGGAATAACACCGGATAAACATAAACCACCAACAGCATTAATAGGCAACCACAAATCAACAAACTACCAGCATGAGTGTAAAGTATTTAAGTACAGACCCAAAATAAAATAGTATCAAAAGAAGCCATTGTTTAGGAAGATAAGTGGAGGAGGAACCATGGGAAATCATGGCTGCGCGGTCGGCAGAAGCTGGGAGAGCTGATCGGAGAGCGCTAGAAGAAGCCGCTCGTGTGTGCTACACATGACTCGAATAGCCTGGACATCCTCCCGGATAGCACGGAGATCAGCAGCAGTGGTGGTTGTGGATTTGGAAGCAGGAGTACGGCGGGGAGCAGGAGCCCTGGGCTGTGCTGCAGCATCTTTAGCAGCATGGCGGGTTTGGAGGCGAGCAATGTTGATGTCAGTAGCGCCTCGATCGCGAGCCTCTGACTCCAGCATGGGTACACCAGCTCTCGTGCAAGCCTGCATAATGAGTGAAGGGAAAAACAAGGGGCCGGGGCTCTCCCTAGTACCACAACAAAGGATAGAGTAGAGAATGAGGGGAGCGACATTGACCGGTTCAGATTTGAGCAGGGCAGCAACCACAATGACCCGATCATTCATGGCGAGAGTGTCGTGAGAAGTGGGTAGAACACGGCTTTTAACAAACTGCATCCAAATATGAGCCTCTCCAGTGAGTCTCCGGCTATAAATGTGCCCGGCCGGACCTGTGGGAATGGACCAGCGAGTACCGGGTTTTGCAGCCACGGCAAGGGTCTCCTTCAAAAGCTCGGAGGAAGGATCCTGCAGGTGTTTGAAAAATTCTACCGAGCCACTCTGAGTGAGATGGTAAATATCATAGATTTCATCCACATCCAACCGGACTAGCACACCTCGCACAAGGGATTCAGCAACATCATCCTTGGTGCGGTCCATGTTTGCGTAAAACTCGCGCACCACATCAATTACAGGAGCTGGCTGGGGTTTTGCAAACATCTCCCACCCCTGGACTTCAATAACAGATCTAACAAACGCAGGCAGGGGTTCCAAGTTTAAAACAAAGCCTTTCTCGAGGAAGAGAACCTTATCTATGAAGATGGCCCAACGTGCATCGGTGACATGCGGCGCCTGTTTGGGAATTTTGTTGAAATCAGCCTCCGACAGAATGGGTGGATCAGCAGCCAGCTTTTGCTACTTCCGGGATAATTGCTTCTTGGCCACTTTCTTCATGTGCCTCTTGGCAGGGGCAGAGGTGGAAGGGGCAACCGTAGTGGCAGTGGGTGCTGCAGCAGAGGATGCAGCAACTGGAGTAGACTCAGAATGAGGAGCCGCTTCAGCACGGGTTGGAGCAGAAGTATGGGATGCTGGTGCGTCCTCAGCAGCAAAAGGGATAGATGCAGGGACATCTTCGACAACAGGGGTAGCAGATTCAGGAGCATCTACGGTAGCAGGGGGAACAATGGGTGGCTGATCTTGGGTAGGAGGTGGGGTGGGAAGACGTCTAGATGTGTCCTTAGAGGTAACAGTGGTCGGGGAAACAGGTGTGGTCTTGGAGGTTGGTTTCTCAGTAGGAAGTATGGTAGGTGAGGTATGGAGTTGCTCTAGGGCAGACGCAGCAGATGCTCGGGTGATGCGGGTACTAGCAGTGGAAGGGGATGAAAGAGAGGTCGAAGATGGAGGGTTCTGATTAGGTTGAGGGGCTGGGGTTTTTCCCTTGCTCGGGCCCGGACTTTTACCCTTGCTTTTCTTGGCTGCAGCAGATTTGGTTGCTTTCTTGGGAGCCATATTCAGAGTACCTAAGCATAATAATAAAGCCCGAAGTAAGCACGAGGTGATAGCAACCCAAAAATACCGACAGAACCCAAAACAAAACAGAGATCACCCAGCGCAATTAACAAAATCAGAGATAACCCAAACCACAACTAACAGGCTGGAGCCTATGTCAAGGACCCAATTCAGACCAAAAGCAAAACCCACCCAAAATTGCAAGCGGCAAACAACAACTCAGACTCCCAACCCTACAACCCATGCTGTGAATCGATTCGACTAGACCATGGCATAGCAAAACCAAGACCACCATATGTCCGACTAAACAGAGAGACAGTGTGAAATAGAAGTACGGAGAAACACATTCAAGTATATAAAAGAAAAATGCAAGTAAGCACAGGGAGAGGAAGAAGCATGTCGAGCAGACAAGGGCGAGAAGGCCCAAGGATAAATGCAGTCAGAATCTTATGCAATAAAGCGGAAAAACAAGAGTAAGCGAGCCCTAGAACGACGAAATGCACTTGGGAAATCCCCAGAACTACACCATACAGGACACCCATGATTTTATTCGCAAACAGCACCCCGACACAAAACACCCAGCAATTCGTGTGGAAAAGGAGTACCCGTGTCGTAATAAGCTTCGAAAAGAAGAGGGAAAAGGGGTTACCTGAACGACGGCGTCGGAGGAAGAAGGGAATCGGCGGGTGAGCGTGCACGGTAGAGGTAAAAAGTGAAATGTGGTGAAAACCATTCCCTCCCCTTCGTTTTATTAGTAACTTTTTGAATAAAATAACAAAAAACCGTTCGACTTCCCTCCCTAATTTTTTTTGTTTTTATTTTTTATTTTTTAATTATAAACTATTCTCTTTTTCCCCCTTTTTGTTTTTCTCTGTTTTTTTTTATGTATAAATATCTATATATAAAATTGAAATAGTGAGCAAGAGATACCTGATATTTCAACTTACTGCTCTCCTCCTTCGGATTATTGCAATCGTACCCCCCCCAAACTTGAAATGAGCAAGCTCCGACTTGACTTACCACATCAACACTTAGACAAAACAGTACAAATTAAAACAGAATGCTAAATCCTAGAAAAGTAAGGAATTAACGAATCTTGAATAAAGACGGTTACACTAGGCACAAATTAAAAGAAAGCAATTAAAGTATGTACAAAGAAACCATGGCCTGCTGAAGCAGACCATGGGTACCTCATGCTCCAGCATCTGGCAGAGCGGTGGTACCTCTCTCCCGATTAAGAGTACCACCAAAGTATTCCTTGACTCGATGTCCATTGACCCTGAATGTGCGGCCAGATTTCTCCTCCTTGAGATCAACAGCTCCAAATGGGTATACCTTAGCAATAGTGAAGGGACCAGACCACCGAGATTTGAGCTTTCTGGGGAAAAGCTTCAACCTTGAATTAAAGAGTAAAACCTGCTGCCCCTCTCTCAAGGTTCGAGGTGCAATTCTCTTGTCATGCCACTGCTTAGTCTTTTCCTTGTAAATCTTGGCATTCTCGTAGGAGAACAATCGGAGCTCCTCAAGTTCATTCAGCTGCAAGAACCGTGCTTGTCCAGCATCATTCAGATTCATGTTTAACTTCTTCAATGCCCAAAAGGCTTTATGTTCAAGCTCCAGAGGTAAGTGGCAAGCCTTGCCAAAAACCAATCGATAGGGCGACATTCCCAACGGAGTTTTGAAAGCAGTCCTGTAAGCCAAAAGAGCGTCGTCTAAGTGTTGGGACCAATCTTTCCTGCTTGTGTTGACCATTTTCTGGAGAATGCTCTTCAGTTCCCGATTTGACAGTTCAGCAAGGCCATTTGTCTGTGGGTGGTATGCTGTAGCAACCTTATGCCTGATATTGTACTTGGCCAAAACTCCAGCTAGGCTTTTATTGATGAAATGAGAGCCCTCATCACTTATTATAGCTCTTGGGGTTCCGAACCGAGTAAAAATCTGCTTGTGCAAGAATTTAATGACTGTCTTTGCATCGTTGTTTGGACAAGCTACAGCCTCGACCCACTTCGAGACATAATCCACCGCAACCAAAATATATAAGTTCCCAAACGATGAAGGAAACGGCCCCATGAAATCGATGACCCAAACATCGAACAATTCCACTTCGAGAATATTATTGAGAGGCATCTCCTGTCGGGCACTCAAATTCCCAACCCGCTGGCATCTATCACATGCCTTAACAAACTCATGAGAATCCTTGAAGAGAGAGGGCCAGAAATAACCTGATTGTAGGACATTGGCTGCTGTTCGATGCCCTGCGAAATGCCCTCCATATGCTGCAGCATGGCAGCTTGCCAAAATTGCGCGCTGCTCAAATTCAGGAACACACCGTCGCATAACTCCATCAGACCCCAACTTGTAAAGAAGTGGCTCATCCCAGAAATAATATTTTGTGTCATGGTAAAATCTTTTCAGCTGTTGCCCCTTCATCTCAGGGGGCTGAACTCCACAAGCCAAAAAGTTGGCAATGTCGGCATACCAAGGTGTTGGAGCCTCGGTAATACACATCAACATTTCATCGGGGAACTTCTCATTAATTGGAAAATTACTTTCGCTGCTGGGAACCCCTTCCAATCTGGATAAGTGGTCAGCAACCTGATTTTCAGTCCCCTTTCTATCCTTGATTTCAAGGTCGAATTCTTGAAGTAAAAGAACCCAACGAATTAATCTTGGCTTTGCATCTTTCTTGTCCAGCAAATAACGAATGGCTGAGTGGTCGGTGTACACAATCACCTTTGCTCCAACCAAGTACGAGCGGAACTTGTCGAAGGCAAAAACCACAGCAAGGAGTTCCTTTTTGGTTGTAGTGTAATTGAGCTGCGTGCTGTCCAACACCTTACTAGCATAGTAGATAGAGTGGAAAATCTTATTCTTTCTGTGCCCCAGCACAGCTCCAACAGCATGGTTACTTGCATCACACATCACTTCGAATGGCAAACTCCAGTCTGGGGCTTGTATCACAGGTGCGGTAACCAATGCCTTCTTGAGATGCTCAAATGCTGCCATACAATCTGCCGAAAATTTAAACTTTCTGTCATGCTCCAGCAGGGTGCAGAGGGGTTTAGCAATTTTTGAGAAGTCCTTAATAAAGCAACGATAGAACCCCGCGTGCCCCAAGAAACTCCGAACTGCCTTGACTGAGGTAGGAGGTGGCATTTTCTCAATGACAGAAACCTTAGCAACATCCACTTCAATCCCCTTAGTCGAGATCTTGTGCCCAAGAACAATTCCCTCTTGTACCATTAGGTGGCACTTTTCCCAATTCAAGACCAAATTGGTTTCCTCGCATTTCCTTAGAACTTGTTCCAGATTTCCAAGGCAGTCTTCAAAACAGTCTCCCAACACCTAGAAATCATCCATGAAGATTTCCAATGTATCTTCAACCATGTCGGTGAAAATAGCCATCATGCACCGCTGGAAGGTTGCTGGAGCATTACACAGGCCAAAGGGTATGCGCCGGAAGACAAATGTGCCATAGGGGCATGTGAACGTAGTCTTCTCTTGATCCTCCGGGGCGATGCTAATCTGATGATAGCCCGAGTAGCCATCCAGGAAACAGTAGTAAGCCTTCCCAGCTAAACGATCCAACATTTGGTCCAAAAATGGCAATGGGAAATGATCCTTTCTCGTGGCCTTGTTGAGCTTGCGATAGTCAATACAAATTCGCCACCCTGTGACTGTATGGGTGGGTATTAGCTCATTCTTCTCATTAGCAACTACAGTAATTCCACCTTTCTTCGGTACGCATTGTACCGGGCTGACCCACTTGCTATCCAAAATCGGATAAATTATTCCAGCATCAAGCCACTTAATGACCTCCTTTTTCACAACTTCCTTCATAATTGGACTCAATCTTCTTTGCCGTTCAATAGACCCAGAAAACCCGTCTTCAATCAGAATTTTGTGAGTACAAAATGTGGGGCTGATTCCCCGTATATCGGCAATCGTCCATCCAAAAGCACGCTTGTAGTTTTTCAGCATTGCGATCAATTTCCCTTCATGTTCAGCACTAAGACTTGCAGAAATGATAACTGGCAATGTTTCCAAATCCCCCAAATAAACATACTTCAAGTGAGAGGGCAGTGGCTTCAGTTCCAGCTTTGGTGGGTGCACAATTGAGGCTTCGGGCGATTTAAATTCCTGCTCTCCAGTTTTCAGTGGCTCAAATACTATTCTGCTGCATGTTTCTAACGGTTCCAGTTCCAGTGCTGCAGCATGAATTTCTTCATGCTCTTCAGTACAGCAATCCTGCAGTTGGGTCTCGGCAACTAATGAATCAACCGCATCAATCAACGAACAACCTTCTTCTCCATCGGGGAACTTCATGGCTTGAAACACGTTGAAAGTAACTTGCTCCCCATTGACTCTCATAGTCAGCTCACCATTAGGGACATCAATTAATGCTCCCCGTAGCTAGAAATGGCCGCCCCAAGATAATAGGAACTTCCTCATCGGCTTCGTAATCCAGGATGCACTGTGGAACGATCAGCCAGCTGCAAGGTGACAGTTGTGGGTCGAGCTCCTCCAATTCCAAGCTTCCGGAAAATTGATAGAGGCATGAGGTTAATACTAGCCCCCAAGTCGCAAAGAGCGCGTCCAACATCGTGCCCACCAATAGTACATGGCACCGTGAAGCTGCCCGGATCTCTGAGCTTTTTAGGAATTTTGCTACTAACCAGCGTGCTGCACTCTCCTGTCAGTGCCACAGTCTCAAATTCTCCCAAACTCTTCTTTCTAGACACAATATCCTTCAAAAACTTGGCGTAATTCGGCATCTATTCCAACGCCTCCACTAGCGGAATATTGATGTGTAGCTGCTTCAGTACATCCAGGAACTTTTTATATTGCACCTCCTCCTTTTGTTTCTTCAATCTCTGCGGATAGGGTGGTGGTATGTGATGTTTCCGAGCAGCAGTCAGCTGCTTCGGTGCTACAGCATCTGTCACAGCATGATGTGTCTCTGCTGCCTTCTCAACTGCTGGTTCCACTTTATGTTCCTCAACTTGGATTGAAGTGGGCTCATCAGAGTTGTCCACTGCGGGAGGTGCGGCTCCCTTAATTGTCTTCCCACTCTTTAATAACATGGCTTTACACTGCTCTTTCCCATCTCTTCTAGGATTCACCGTGTCACTTGGCAAGGATCCTTGCGGTCTATTCTTCAAGTCTTCGGCCAGCTGTCCCATCTGAATTTCCAAATTCCTTAAGGTAGCCGCTTGGCTCTGAATGATTGCATCTTGGCTCTGTGCTCTTCCCTCACTCCGTACAATAAATTCTTTCAACATTGACTCGAGTGAACCACCTTGATGTTGCTGAGATTGTCTTTGCTGCTGTGGTTGTTGTAATTGCTGCTGTGGTGATTGCTGAAAAGGTTTTTGTTCCAGCTGTAGCTTCTGATAATCAGGTGAAGCTATCGAATTTTGCTGTTGCTGAATTGATCCGCCAGCTTCTTGGGGTGTAGACCATGAGAAGTTCGGATGATTTCTCCACCCGGGATTATAAGTGTTTGAATACGGATTGTTCCTATTTCCCCCATGCTGCCCAATATAATTGACCGACACCGGGTTAAATCTGCAATCATCAAAGGGATGCAAACCTCCGCAATAGATACATGATACTTCAGCTGCGATTTGGTTGACTACAGGTTGTTGAAACAACACTTTAGGTTGCTGATTAGCAGCTTGCTGTTGTACTGCTCCAGCAACAATATTCTTCTCGATGGATTTGAGTGAAGTTCCCAGTACTTCCATCTGCGCAGTGATCAGCTCAAGAGGATCCACATCAGCTATTCCGGCGACCTTATGTGGTATTTGTCGTGGTGTTGACCATCGACCACTGTTCTTGGAAATCCGATCAAGTATCTCACAGGCCTCCGTGTATGTTTTAGATAATAAAGCTCCATTCGCAGACCCATCTAACCAAGCCCGAGAATCAGGATATAACCCGTTATAGAAGGTTTCCAACAAAATGCAATGTGGGATACCATGTTGCGGACACTTTTGCAGCAGCTCCCGGTAACGTTCCCAAGCTTCACTCACGGATTCATCCCCCTGCTTGAACGAGATAATCTCCAATCGATATTGTGTGTTCTTCGTAGGAGGGTAGTATTTTGTCAAAAATGCCTTTACTAACTCCTCTCATGTCCGGATGGACTCAGATGGTAATGAATTTAGCCATGCCTTCGCGTGATCCCGGAGAGAGAACGGGAATAATTTCAGCCGCAAAGCATCGTCGGTCACCCCCTCGAACTTAAAACAATCACATACTTCCAGAAAAGATTGCAGGTGTAAGTGCGGGTCTTTAGTGGCCCTTCCCCCAAACTGGCCGATGTTGTGCATCATCTGGAACATCACCGGTTTTAGCTCAAATTGTCGGGCTCCAATCTCAGGCTTAACAATCACTGGCCGCCTATTTTGGATCACATCATTAGCATAATCAGCCACAATACGGGCTCTTTCATTAGCTGTAATAACCACATCCCGTGGTATCTCAGCACCACCGGCACCATCAGCGCCTGAAACAGCCATGTTTCTTCTTTTCTTTGTTCTTTGCCTTTGTCGATTCCTACGAAACGTCCTTTCAATCTCCGAATCAAATGGATATATTTCTGGTGCAGATTCGTGACTCATACACCAGAAACCCCTGCACAAAAACAACAATACGAGTTACTCTTTTTTTTTATATATATTTATGAAGTGCAATAAAAATAAAACCAACAAACCGAGCGAATTGAATAGCAACAACTTAATTGCCTTCCCCAGCAACGGCGCCAAAAACTTGTTCGCGTGTAAAACACACTAGTGCAAGTATACACTATCACAAGTAATATAAAACGGAGTACTCTCCGAGTATTGAATCCACAGGGAAGGGTTAAAGGTGCACAAACACTCAACTCGGTTTAATTGATGGGGGAAATTGAGTTGATTTGTTTAATTATCCTTGGCATGATTTAAATGGAAAATAAACAATAAACATGAAACAGGGGATGGTTAAAAACAGGGGAAAAATAAGCAAAACGGATCAGACCAAACAAGTTCTTAATCGAAGAGACAAACGGCCTAGGCTATGGACTAACTTGCTGTTAATGGTCATGCTACAATGGTTGCTACAGCACAGAGTATTTCGCAGCCAAAATACAATTCCCAGCTAGATTTTCCA
>JAPKLW010004051.1:0-31398 GCA_026898455.1 Plectranthus barbatus
TAATGAACTTAATAGATAAATTAATGAACAATTAATGCAACTCAAACTTACCATATATTGCCTCCGGCCTTACTTTAATATATATATAGATTAGCTTAAACAAATATTTAATATTGATTTTTAGGTAATATTAGATCATTTGTGATCCATAACCGTGATTTGCATTTTCCTTAATTTCAATTTTTATTCACAAATATCATTTGAAGATATTACACCTAATTTTGAATTTTCTAACGATAAATCAATAAACACGATACGATAGTATTAGTATCGTATTGAATGGAGCGCGTGTGTTTCTCGTATTTGAGTCGCTCACAGTTATGCTTTAATTTGCAGGCGAAAGAAGAAACTCATGAATATTTCGAACTACATGTGATTTGTAATACTGCAAAAATGAAATATAATAACTAAAAACACATGAATCTCGTTAGAAAAGCAAGAAGCACCACCATCTTGTTGTAATATTACAATTGGATAGAATATTTGTCAGTATATCGTCCCAAATAATTTTCTATAAATCTAAGAAAATTAAAGATTAAAAAAAAAAAGAGTGTATGTCACAACTATACTAACAAGCATGCAACACATTACACACATAAAAAAAAGTAACATATTTTTATACAACAAATTATGCATCAAAACTAATCCACATTCATGGCTGATATGGTTTGCACGTTACTGCACCAAAAGGCTGGTAGTTTATGTATCGACTTGGAGCTGAAGAATGTCTTCTACCTTTAGGCAAGCAACCCTCGACTCCCGATCCATGTTTTCGCCTCGAAACTTTGGGTTCGAACGTCGTGTGATCTTCCATTTTTACCCCTGGGGGTCTCGAAGCAGAAGATGCACCCACGAGTAGAACTAGGAGGACAAAGATGAGAATGAACATCATGAGAAATGGAGGCCTAGACATTTGAGTATTTGCTTGTTTTTATTTGTGATTGCATGAGAGTCTATCCATCCAACTATCTATCTATCTATATATATATACATATAGATAGATGGAGAGAGATGTTTGAAGAAGTCTAAAGCTATAAATGGACTCGTGATGGGCTGAAAAAAGTGTGATATTTTACCAGCTCATTACCTAGTTTTCCAGCACTACAGTAGTTGCACACTCATTGGACTTTAGGCTCCATTGACCTAAATTCTTGGATAATTATTACTAAGAAAAACTAAACAAAATCTAGGATTATAAGAAGGGTAAATGTCTAAATATATAATATATTAAGATTTTTTTCAAATATATTACATACTATATCATCAAAATATATGCTAAACTACTAATACATTTATCAAGAAAGCAAAACTCAGATACTGGAAAGGTTTTTTTTTTTTTGTTTGTTTTTTTTAAATGGAGAAGAGATGCTGGAAAGTTGACGTGGATCACTTATATTTGCCACTCAATATTTACCAAACTACACTTAAACATTTAAATATATTACAAACTATTTTAATTTTCTTAAATTTCTGTCGTTGAAAATTTGATATCATTATTAATTTGAAAAACAAAAAACTAATAGTTTGACATATACTTTAGAAAAACTATAATAATTTTGTATATATTTTGTAATATGCATAGTTTATAATATATATGAAAAAATTATATTTTGTAATATATTAAAAATTTACCCTTAAGAATTGATGGAGTACGTACTATACTTTTAGTGCATTAAAGTGTATGTTTTGTAAGAGAAGATGATAAAATTAGAAGAGATAAAATGTAATACCCCGTATTAATTTTTCCCTCTTATCTAATTATATTGGATGTAACACTCATGAATAGTTCCAATTGAGAAATGATGGAAAGTAATTTATTAAATTTTGGAGATTTAAAATGAGAAATATAGCAAAATATTGAAATTATGGAGATGGTATTGTGCATGGGTAATTGGTGGAATATATGTATGTATATATGTGGAGGAAGAGATGATTACACGTATAGGCATTTATATATATATTGTATATATTAGTGCCTAATTAAATAGTGGGGATATATATAAACATAATATATATACTTTATGATATAATATATATATTATATAACCCCCCACTCAGAAATATTATATAACCTCCCACTCAGCATATTTTATCATTCTAAACCCCCCCCCACTCAGCATATATTCCCCCACCCATTTCTGAAAATTGTCGAGAGAGGAGAGCGAGAGTAGCAGGGAGAATTTCAGAAAAACCCACCCCGTCACCTCCACTTCCCAACGCTCCATCGGCCGTCTACGGCCACCAATCGTCAAACCGCCACCGCAAATAGGAAGCTCTCGCTCCCAGCTTCATTTTGAGCTAAGGTGGAGCTCGTGAGGCGGAGTATCGAGCGAGATATCGAGGAGAGAAGGAGGGTCGCTGGACTGTGACGAATCCTTCCCAGCCCAGCCCAGCCTCGCCGCCCCATCTTCCCGTCCAGATTCCGGTTTCCACAGACCGCCGTCAGCCACGAGACTACAACCATTGTGAAGCCCGTGCTTCAAGGTTTCCGTGAAGCTAAAGTACGCGTCGTGAAGCTGAGTGTCGAAGGAGATACAGAAGAGAGAAGTCACCCCACTCCCAAACCATTCCCAGCACCCCACCCATTTCTCTCTCCACGCAGCCACGTTGCCCTGTTCCCGGCCGTTTTCCGGCCAGATCCGACTGCCGATGGCTGCACCACCACCACCATTGGAAAGCTGTTCCTTCAGGATTTCCTAAGAGCTAAGGTAAACCCCGTGAGGTCGCAGATCGGAAGAGAAATCATAGAGAGAAGTGAGCCCGCCGGTGTTGGTGAGATTCCGATTTCCAGTTTTGTAACTTGTTTTTATGCGATTAATTCGAACTTTAACTCAGGTATTCGTGTTCCCTACTTCCTAGAGAATATTTGGGGACAAAGATCTTTGAGTTTGGACGCCGGAAAACACCATCGCCGCCGTCGCTCTTCATCTTTCCGGTGAGCTTTCACCCATTTCATTTCTCCGGCGTATTTTGAGCTTTCAAGCATGTCTTTGTGTGCCCCTTGAGTCTAGGACCTTGTTTAAGTGCTTGAATGTGGTTTTGGGTGGTTAGATGATGAGATTTCGCGAGTTGCAGACCGATGGATGTTTCTGCCGGCGAGAAGGATACATATCGACCTACAAGGGGTCGATATACCCCCTGTTTCAGGTCGATATAAGCTGGCTGAAATGGGAAAAGTTGGTTTTTCGAGTTTGTCTCGATCCGATTTAAGTTATTCTCAATTTTTAAGTTTAATATATGTTTATCCAAGCATGTTAAACATATTTAAGGTGTAGGTTATAGTAATCAAGAGTCGGATTAAATTCTATTTCGATTAAGAGAGGTTGAAACATGTTAAATTGAAGGGGAAACATGTGAAATGTTTATTTAGAAATTTTTGAGTTAAATATATGATTATGGGAACATGTTGGGTATAAAACATGCATAGATATTGATGGTTTGGATCGAAAGAAAATTATGAAAAATATGTGGAATATAAGTTTGATAGTAAATTAGTTCTTGGAATTGGTTGAAGTTTACCGTTGTCCTAGATCATTTATCCTAATTGGGAAAAACGTGATAAATTGTAGGAGTTTGAGAACGAGGATCATTGAGCTCAAGCATCTAAATAAGCCAAGTAAACGAGGTGGGGAACTATTTCAGTATAAAAATAAAAATGTGCCTTTATTTTCAAAACGTGTTATATAATGCTTTGATTTGAAATGAAACTGCTATGCTTGTTTTATGTCCTACAACGATTCCTCTGATTGATTCCCATCAACAGAGTGATTAACTGAGAGATATGAAACTATATCTGTTAGTGCTTGCACTAACCATGCCAATCTATATATGAATTAAAAGGGTGAGCGAGCCCGAAACATCTAAGGCGAGCGAACCTTATGATGAAATATATATATGAAAAGAAAGGGTGAGCGAGCCCGAAACATCTAAGGTGAGCGAACCTTATGATGAAATTTATATGTACAAATAAAAGGGTGAGCGAGCCCGAAACATCTAAGGCGAGAGAACCTTATGATGAATTATTGGAAACAAATAGAACATGTGTCAAAGTTAAGTGACACTGAGACAGATATGACAGCACTTAACATAGCGTGGGCAAAATAAATATTTTAGCTGACACGGTTCTTTCAATAAAACCCCGTGTTTAGCAGTGTGAGTTGCATATCATATTTCTATATAATGTATGTTTTCGGCATGTTTCTCACTGGGTACGAAAGTACTCAGCCCTCGCGTTATTTCTAAAACGTGCAGGTTAAGCAGCTGGGATGGAAGTAGCGGGTGTAAGCTGACAAAGAAAATGGTTTATGAAGAACTTGTACAGATCCTGTGACATGTATCTCCATATACATGTCATCATCACGCCACACACACGCTGTTACACTCTCTGAATAATTACCCTTCCCTTTTAAGCTCTAAACTTTGGAATATGTTTTAACTGATTTGTCTCGAAGTACCTTTTAAATGTTTTATCTTTATTTATATTTAAGTCTTCCGCTTGTTATTCTTTAAATTGATGGTTAAAACCTGAAACATCAATGTAACGTGGCCCCAAATTGGGAAGGTCAGTTGGGGGCGTTACATAAAAGGTTCTTTTAAGTTAGGCTGAAATCATAACGTATTGAAGAAAAAAAAATGGATATAATAATTGATGGTTTGAAGTGGAGACTTGATCGGACATCAAAGAATAAGTAGAAAGAAATGGATGTGAAGCCTTGAATATCGAAACCATATATCTATAACAACTTGGACAAGAAAGAAAGGTTGTGCAAATAACATGTGATATAATTAATTCTACTTGGAATCACAAGAACTTTTGTAAATATGTATATGTTAAATAAGAATAAATCCAATTGCATTTTAGGTTGTACTATTCATACCAATTGCATTTTTTTCCTTTTTTTTTAATTCGAAAAAAATATCTTTTTTCCTTTACTTTTTATCTTATATTTTGTTTTTGCTTGTAGTCTTTATTTCATTCATTTGTTTATATACATTTTTTTTTCATTTTCATTATTTTAAAGTTATGTAAATATCAATAATTACTTTAAAGTAAAAACATTAAAATAAACTAAATACATTAATAACCTACAAAATAATAAATTATTGAAAATAGAACACAATACAAATTAAAAAACACTCATAATACAAAAAAAAAAAAAAGATAACACACAAAATACAATACAATAAAACTACTCATAATAAAATAAACAATTTGTGGGATGAATATATTTTATTCATAGTTTTGTAAAATAATTTATTTAAATATAACTATTAATTTTTAATTTGAAATTAGATAATTAAAAATATGAAAATAAATACTAATATATAAGTTAAAACATGATATAATAATTTGATTAAAAAATTAAATAAATAATAGAGGAATCAAAATAAAATATTTTTTATAGAGTGAAATATAGAGTTGACTGCTGGAGATGAAAAATAAAAATTGCAAATCTAAACAGGTATTGCAGCCACTGAGGTTACCTTTATTCTAGTTAATGAAACTACTATTTACCCAAAAAAAAAAAAAAAAAAAAAAACTATCTCATGTTAACATCAAAATCAGGCAGAGAAAGGTTTGATATTATTGTTGAAATTATCCTCCGAGTTAGACTGTCTGAGAATAGTTTGATCTAAAATAATTCTCACCGTCTCCAATCAACGACGAACTCAAATACTATTGAATTATAAAACCCCTGATATTCAATGATCGATAACTATATGGTAAAATCTGCAGAATTTGATTCTTACTGTTCCGTAATGATAAATGTGTTTTTATACAGTACAAACTTATCGCAATAGCTACTAGGGGTGAGCATGAGTCAAGCTGGCTCGCAAGCTACTTGGGATCGGCTCGAAAAAACTCGAAATCGATTCAACAGTAATCGAGCCGAGCTTGAGCTTGAGCTATTCGAGTAATTGTCGAGCTCGAGCTTTGTGATACTCGATTTGACAGGCTCGTGAGCCTTATCGAGCTCGAGTCAAACTTGGGTTCGAGCTAGACTCACGAGCTTATCGAGCTTAATATAATTTAATTTTTTATTCTTAAATTTATTATTTAATAATAAATAATATAATTTTTTATTAAAAAATAAAATAACTTAAAACTATCGAGCTCGATCGAGCCGAGTCAAGCTTGACGAGTTTGACCTCGAGTCGGGTTCGAGCTTGAAAATTTGAGCTCGATCTTAGAAATTTTGAGTCGAGCTCGAGCTCGAGCTTGAGCCTGGCCATACTCGACTCGACTCGACTCGATTCGTGATCACCCCTATTAGCTACTACATGCAATTCTAGGCTCAATCCACTCTGTTCCTCCCCTCCAAATCAGCATGAAAGCAACAGTTAGTTTTCTACCTGATTATTTTTATAAAAAATGTATAAAATAATTTTATTTTAATAAATATTATAGGATCGGGCGCTTCGAGTCCGTGTGTGTGGCGTTTTCTCTGTGTAGATTTCACCCACTTATCAACATCGCCATGTTGCATCTGTTGGATCAGTAGGCCCATTGCCCAACCCACTAAGTTTTAATACTTATCCCCCAATCAGCTTTTACCCTACTTGCCTTCTACATCTCCTGCCTAAAATAATTGAATACCTTAGCTACTTATTTCCCAAAATCTGAACGGCGTGGGAGTTGAGCGAAAAAAATAAAAAGGCTGCGTGAATCTATCTTCCCAACCCCCTCCATGCTGTGGTGCCTTCGTGTGATTTGCCCTTCTGCGTGTCTTTGTGTGGGTTAGGTGAGGGATTAGTGTGGATGCTTCGTGTTATTGTGCCCTGGTATTACCTTCGTTGAATCTGCCGACGAACATCTATTCTCCATCTGTAGTCATTGCGATTGGTATCTTTGATTATGTTGTATGGGTTGTTGATGTGGGCACTCTGAGCCGAGTACCGCGTAATGGCATGGTACCATCGCACCGGAGTGCCGCTACTTCTTTGCTGTGATGCACTCTTCCCGACTGCGTCGCTGTTGTTCTTCGTGGATGCAGCTGCGCTATACCTCTTGTTGCTGTTGAAGCGTCGTGCTTCCTCTTCATAGCATCGCAAACATCACAGGTAAGTATATTGGTTTACAACCACAATCATCTAACTTTTTTTCTTGTTCATTTTTGCAGGTTGTGTGTTGTATGTGGAGTGATCAAGAAGGGGCAGCAATAGAAGCAACAATTGCTGCAGTAGCTACATGTAGGAACTGAGTCTACAACAGACAATGTGAATTGTATTTTACTATTTCAGCTGTTTGAATCGTTCTTAGGGTATCAAAATAAATCATATCGAATAAACTAGGTGAAGCCTATGCATGCTCTTAGTATTTAATTGTAAATGATGGATTTATGGAATACCTGAACTCCAGCTTCTGATCCCTAGATATGGATCGGAGATTTCGATGGATTCTGGATGAGGGGATCTTGATCAATGTTTTAGTGTTCCAACAGATCTTATCTTTTGATATGTTCCCTTGCTCCTCGGAAATCTGGTGAGGATGCGCTACCGAGTTGGATCAAACCGGAGAAGTCGATCACCTTCTCCTTATGACTTAGACTCCGCCCTCTCTCTCTTGATTCCCTAAATATTGTGTATTTAATATTAATTCTACTGTTGTGTGTAGTGATCGGATAGAGAGAACGGGTTTATATAGTATTAAGGTTTGGAAAACCCCTATGCTAATGGGCTCTAAGCAGTTTGTGGGCCAGACCAAGGATGAAATGTAAATAATAAAGTGGGCCCTTCCTATTAATTAATTCCATGTCCAACCCAGACAATCAACCACAATTAATTAATCTCTTATTTCCTGAGTAGTACCACTCACTCCTTTTCACTTATGCCTGAATTAAATAATTCAACCTGCAGGGTTTATCATAATGAACCTTGTGAGCTCCTCAAGGAATGTCTCCATCCTAAAGCGGATATGATTACCTACATGTCTAACCTAAGCAGGCCACACATAAACCGCCACACCCAAGATGCAAGTATAAGAGTACATGTAAGACTCGCCACCATAGCAAGTCAAAGTGTGGTCAACTTGTGTATGCCCCTTAGCCTTCCATTAGGTTTAACGTCATAACAAGTGTCTAGAGATCTGACTTATTCATATGTCAATTAGAATGTCACATCTCACTGTTGATCCCATCAATACATAAAGATGTACCAACACATCAAGTATCCAGGATAAGCTCATTTATGAACTGATGTGTCGCAGCCTAAACCGAGCCTATCCAGAGACTGTCTCAACCGTGATACTGTTTATATTGATAAGTTCATACTTTCACTCATTATTGGTTTGATTTATCTTTATTTTTAGTTTCATTTTAATTTATTTTAGTATTTTTTATTGCATGAGCCACTCTAGGTGGGTATTATTCTTGTAGTGGTGTGTTTATGCATGTTTGAGGTTAAATTCACCGAAAATCCATGCTGAAAGCAGCAGATATTCAAAGAAACAGTTACGACTTCTTCCAAATATGAAATTTGAGCCAATAGAAATATCTTTGAATTAGCTTTCCAATGCAACTGGAATTGGGTCAATTGAAGTTCGGGAGCAAAAGTTATGGCTAAAACTGTGAGGAGACGCAGAAAAGTTATGGGATCACTCTTGTCTTTAAGATGTGGGTTGGGATATTTGTTTGAGATGGATAAGAAATTAATTAGTGGGTGAACAAAAGAATGTTGGACTTAGAGAAAAAAGGAAAATAGAGTTGTATTTGTATCCCTATAAGCTCATGAGGAAAAAAAAAATTAAAAGAGCATAACAAAATATGAAAAGAAAAATAAATAAATAATGAGCATTGTTTTGTATTTGAAAATTTAAGGAGATGGGTGGATATGAATAAATGGTGGTTTTGAATTTGTTATCAACTCAATTTATATTTAGTCACTTGGCCATATATTTTCCTACCCTTCACAAAAAGCCTACATTACAATCAAATGAAAAGTCATTTCTGATTCTAGGTCTTGTGTGCATATTAAAGCAGTGGAGAACGTAGAATTTTTGCAAGCCTATGGTAGATGTAAATTATACATGATGAGTGTGTTGGAATTGTATACAAAAAAGCATTATGATTGGTATATTAGGAAACATTATGTTTGATATACTGGTAATTATTAATGACTTGCAATAAACAACTCCTGTTTGAATTAACAATCATACGATGCGAGCAAACACATCCAGTTATCTTGTCGATAGGGAGATCATACGGTGTGTAAGAGATCACAGAAGATCGTATAGATCGTTCGACCTAGCTAGATATAAACAGTTATCACAGCTGAGACAGTTTCTGGTTTGGCTGTCGGTTTAGGCTGCGGCGCACAAGTCCATAAGTGGTTTATCTTGACTGCTTTGTGTGATCGGTACACCTCAATGTATTGATAGGATCAACAATGAGATGAACCATTGTACTTGACATATGAATGAGTAAAGATTTCGGTAACTTGGTCGGATCTAAAGTCTATTGAAAGCTGAGGGGCACACATGGGTTGACTGTCACTTTGACTTGCTATAGTGGAGAGTTTTACATGTACTCATGTATGTGCATCATGGGTGACGGTAGTTTGTGTGGGGTTTCCTCAGGCTGGATTTAGATAACCATATCCGTTTCAGGATGTTGACATTTGATCACTGTAAAATCTACAGATTAATTATAATAACAGTGACAAATATATTTATAAACAACCCTAAGGTTATCGAATCCAGGGGAATTATATAACGAAATTATCCTATGTACTAACTATGATCCTAAGATTCATTTTTTGAAGAAACAGAAAATCAGGGTTTTTATTTGGAAAATAAAGATGACAATACCGAAAATTAAAGAGGTTTTGAAATCAAATTTAAAGGAACACAGATTCTAAGGAAGAATTCTTATTATGGATGACATGTAAGAACAAATTAATTTAATAGGTGGGATACTGCAATAATGCTATATTTCCTTGGTTGGGCAAATATAACCTAGATTACTAATTAGTGACTATCTCCGTTCTATCTCAAGAACACCAAATTAGTCAATCTGATAAGCAAATCGGTTCAATTCCTATAGTCTAATACATCTCATTGGACAATATAGAGTATATCATTCATTCCTAATCTCGCTATCAATATTCACCTTTCAGTCCTTCTATCAATAGCTAGACATCTAAATTAATCGTCACCTTTTGATTCTTAAATTAATCTAGAATTATAAAATAAACACTGGAATCATGAACCTAATTAATTATCCTAACATGCATTCATAATAATATCAAACCCTAGAACCCGCTAGGGTTTCTAGCCACTCATCGCAGATAGAAATCCAAAAGAAAACATATTAAATTGCATAAAAGTAAAGAACTTACAATAAAAACAAAGGGTTTCGTGTATCCCAACTCTCAAAACTCTCAAAACTAATTATAGAGGTGGATGTGTATCCTATCAAATCTAGGGCTGAAGATATGATATAATCCGAATTTGATCGAATTTTCGCGCCAGCAGATTTGCGTCGATCGACGTGGCTTCCACGTTGATCGACGTGAAACGTCCACGTTAATTGATGTGGATTCCACGTCGATCAATGTGGTCCTTTCTCGCTCCCTTCTACGCGGTCTCACGGTTTTGCCCATAACTTCATCGCCTAAACTCCGATAGACCCGATTCCAGTTGCATTGGAAAGCTAACTCGTAGCTCTATCCATTGCCATGAGCCAATAGCCCGAGTTCCTCGTGTGGAAGAATTCTTTACTACTACTCTTGCACGTCACTGCTTTCGGAACGATTTTCCAGTGAATTTGGTCTATAACCTGTAGAAACACACCAAAGCACGCATAATACCACCCAATATAGACTCATGCATAAAATATATATATATATATATAAACTCAATAAAACTACATAAAATAGTAGAAAATAATATAGATAAGGGAGTGAAATAATGAGCTTATCAAACCCCCCAAACTTGAACGTTTGATTGTCCTCAATTAATAGGCAAGAAAGAAATCAAAAGATCATGTAGTTAAAGTGCAATGCCTTACAAGACTCATCACAATCAAGAATCAAAAATCAACTACGCACAAGCAATTTGAAAGAGATAGAAAATCCATAAATCGTGGAAGAACTCACGAGCAGTGAACAAAGATACAAACAAAATCAATGCCATGACAACAAGCCGAACCAACAATCACAAAGAAATCTTTCACAAGACGATCGAATGATCTCTTCCAAGAATCAACGACTTCAAGGGATACCACACGTTGCAACGAGCCACCATCATTATACAAGAGACCACGTGAGGCAAGGACACCTGCAAAGAATAGCGCTCATCGTCATCACCAGAAGAACAAAACCCCTCATCGCCACATGCCAGAACAACGGGAAAATTGCTAGAAAACTACGCGCGTAACCTCATCATCGCCAAGGGAACCCGATAGGAATAGGATAGCATAGACCACCCTACTTAATAGGAACACACCCACTAGAGCCACTATAGGAACTCAACTCGTCAACTGCTACCTCCAAGCCAACCGCCAAGGAAGAATACTTCTTCGGGTCTAGGAGTCAAAGAAGGATAAATCTCGAGAATCATATCGCACGCCAGCTAGTATTTCAATCCACGTCCGAGGATGTATCAATCATCTATGCAGAATGCGTAGAAATACTCAAGTCCCGAGAAGAAAAAAAAAGCTAACATGCGGAACACCATGCCACCCTCGAGATGAACGACATGTTTAAACCATCGACTACTTTAGGTTGAAAGTTAAACACGATGCTAATATTGCGATACTCGAACGACTAGATGTTATGAAAACGACAACCACTGACATCATTCTAGGAACAAACTGAACGACTTGACATCAAATCACGAAAGAACGAGAGGGACAACAATATCAAATATGAACCATGTTGGAAAGCTCTTAAACTCATATGGTTTTAACAGGAAGAGATGAACACTCGCCGTATTTACTTCCATTGTGACAAAGTTCTTATAAAGAAAGAAAGTGAAACTTATCTTAGTTGATTCGAAGGGGAATTTCCACTCATGATTGCCGATCATAAGGAACAAAGTGAATCAACATCAGGAAGCAAGTATTCATTTCCACGGATAGACAATTTAATCGAGGAACTCAAAAGAGTGGGAGTATTCCCCAAAAGTGATCTAAAGCTAAATTATCACTTAATGAGGAATTCAGGAGCAAGATTGAAAGAATCAGATTTCCCCACCCATATCTTGATTTGCTCCCAATAAAAGGAGGAACGCCCTCATATCATTCCAGAGGAAATGAGAAATAACTAAGACAAATGCCAAGTTTAGCGGATATACATTCGAGTCCAAGGAAGAATTTCCTTAGCATACATTACCTTTAACAAAAGATTAAATATTGATCTTGACAAGATCCAATTAGTCAAGGGCGGGAAGGTACCAAAGAATCGTAGTGAGATTCAAAACCCCTCAGACTCAGTTGACTATTGTGGAATCCTTCTAAATGATCATCAAAGAATGATAAGGCCAATTGCACCATCATTTAGAAAGATTGAGAAATGAAGCAGTTGGAAATACATGAGAAAATTCCTGGGAGTCAAAAGAACTCCTAACCACTGCAACTATACCGACTGAATTTGGAAATAAAAGGGACATTAGAAGTCCCAAGGACACCCCAAGATGGGAGTAAGACGGGTATCAATGCAAATGAGGAAACAGTAGCATACACCGCCCAATAGCTATGGCCACTTGTGTTTAATTACCCAGTACCTGATTTAGGATGTACCACTATAGTGCACGCAACGAAAAGGCTAAAACACCATTGGTGCGAGGTTAAAGGTATGGATCCAGTTTATCGCAGGAGCCTAAAATACCTCATTAAGCTGAAGGACCAAATAATGAGAAGAAAAGGTGATATGAGATAGCCTAAGAATTCGATTTAACCATCAAATTACTATAAGAAAAGCGCACAATGTCGTGAACATGCCAAGTTGTGAAGGCGGTTTCCACATAGCCCAAATGATGGAATAGAAGAACTGATAAAGAAATTTAAGAGGAGTTAAACTCGAAATTTCCACAAGACTATAACAACAAAAGGTGGAAGATTAACCATTGTGGTAGGAATTCCCAAAACAAGGCAAAAGGCTATAGGCTCATAAACGAGAGATGAACCCGAATGAGAGTCCGTCAAGGACAAGGGAAGATCCCTATAGAAAAACCGCTTCTAATGTTGTACTTCCAAAGGAAGAGATCTTACAACTCGAGAAGGATTACTAAAAGAGGAATCCTACAATAGTACATGATACATAGTATGATGCTTATTACGGAATCACTAAGATGTACCCATACATGAAACAATCCTTCTAGCAGGAAATGATACAAAGGAATGTGGCCGATCACAAAAGAAACGAATTATCCTGTCGATAAGAGAAAATGCCACATCGACATCATACGATAGATTACAGTCATCGAGATATATCGAGCAAAAATTGGAATATATATTGAGAGACTTCGAAATGAATCTCCCAAATCATAAAGGGAAAATTCCAACATTTGAGTAACCATTAATAAATGATGAAAAACGTCTAACGTTAACTAGAGCAAGGGTTGCCTATAGAACTAAAGAATTGGCACTGGTCCATGCACGAAAAATGACCAGATATGCGGAAAGTCGAACTTTGTTACTTCAGGCAAGAGCGCCAAAGCGAGTCCCAAAACTAGATTGGAGTATGAAAGGAAATGGGAAGAACATAACCCAAAGTAACTCGGTAACCCTCCAAGAATTGAAGAGGCACAAAACTGGTAGAAATTATACGCTAGCACTCAACCAAGTGCATTGAACATGAGTAGTGGATAGAACTCCGCGAAGGAGTCACACTTAAGAATTTGAGAATCGAGACCTTGAGGACTATCCGGGATAGTCAAAGAAGATGGTCCATGTTACTGGACAACTTAGCCACCACGTATGTGCGATGAGCATGATGAATTTAATTGGCCACGATTTTGCGAGTTTGCATAAGATGCTAGCTATAAGATGTGACATCAAGTAGTAGGGCATAACCTACGATTAACTACGATGGGGAGCCTAAGGAAACCCCTGACAGAAAATACGTGAGAGTCACACGAAAGAATACTAATAGTGAATGTGCCAAGAAATTACCTCAAATAAAGGAGTCATTTTGAAACTTGATGAAAATACGTTCGAGGTTGAAAATTTTTGTAAGGCGGGTAGAATGTAATACTCCGCAAAAATCTGACCTTTTTTGACAAGAATTAAATACCGATAGGGCGACTATCCAGTGACGAGCCGCGAAGATAAGAGAAATTGTTTCTATTTAATTACCTAGTATTATCATCGCAATTGAGACATTAGAAATATCCTCATGATTGTTTATTAAATCAAATGCAATGACAAAGAATTATTCGAGAAGAAATAAATAATCTTCTCTCCTCTATTCCGATCGTATCATTATTTAAATTCTCTATTGGGATTTAAATTCCTAATTTTAAGAGATTAATTATTTGGGGAGAAATTATGGAGAAATATAAGTGTGAAATCATTTGCAACCAATCATCAATTGAACTAATTCCGATGGAAAATTTCAGAATATATTTCTTGGCTCTGTGAGTATTAATTTTGGTCCGATGATTAATTAGACTAGAAATGATTATAATTTGAGTTGATTAATTTGAAATGGAATGATTTGATTAAATTGAGATTTATAACACAAAGTAGGAAGTAAATAAAAGTTTTTGGATAATTTAAATAGATAAGGGAAAAATTACCATCTTGGAATAAAAATAAAGCTTGCCCTAGATTTTAAGTTGAGGGTGTGATTTTAATTATCCTATTATTATTCATAAATATATTGTTCCTACTTTTCTACACATAATCCCTTTATTCCCCACCCACACCATCGATTTCTCTCTCCTCCCTCACGATTATTTTTCTCTGCAACACAAAAACCTCCATTGACAAGCCTCTACAGCTGCAGCCTTACTCTCCACCAAAACCCCCACCAAACTCGGCCGAACGACTTTGATTTCTACATAATCGGAATCCCCTCGCCTTCCTCTACACGCTAGTACCAAAAATGATGTATTTATATATTGAAAGCATTATGATTGGTATATTATGTACAAGGTCGATTGGTTAATATACTGGGAATCATAAATGTTGTATGTTCATCTCTTGTCTGAATTAACAAACATGTGTAGCAAACGCAATTATCCTCTTATCTTGTCGATAGGGAGATCATACGGTATGTAGTAGATCACGGAATATCGTAGGGATTGTTTGACCTAGCGAGATATAAATGGTTATCACAACTGAGACAGTTCCAGGATAAAATGTCGGTGTAGGCTGCATGATACGCAGTAATAAGCATCTTGTCTTGGATGGCTTGGTATGCTGGTGTGGGGCACACATTGATAAGGACCTAAATCGAGATCGATTCTTTTATCTGACATTAAAAGAATCTAGATCTCTATGGCTTGATGAGATCCTAAGCTTATATGAATGTACAAAAGTATATGCATATTGTGTATTACAGTGAAAGGCTCTAGTTGAGCTTGTATATCTGTATCTTGGGTAATAGTAGTTTGTGTATGACTGTCTGGTACTGGAATTAGGTAACCACATCCAGTATAGGATGGTGACATTCCCTGAGCAGCTCAAAAGGTTTGTTATGCTAAAGTCCTGCAGGCTTATTAAGTTCAAGCATAAGTGAAAAGGTTTGAGTGGATTGACTCAGGAATATAAGATGTTAATTAATTAAATAGCTTGTCAGAGCTTAAATTAATTAACGAATGTCTGTAACCTTAAAGGTGGGGATATACCGAGCCCATGCAACCCGTACCTCAAAACGTGGTAGCAAATAGGTAAGACAATATTGATTCTCTGGTGGAATGAATCAATATTAATTAATTAATTATATTTTGGGTTGAATATGGGAATTAATTAATTGATAGGCCTTATTTGCTATTTGCATTCTGGTCCCTGGTCTGGCCCATGAAACTCTAGCCCAATAGAAGTCCAGTATTTTCCTATAAATAGGCATCAGTTCCTCAGATCTCAACACACCACAAGATCATAAGTTGCACACAGCAAACCAGGTTTTGGGAGTTGTGGTGATCGACTAGATCTGAGAAACGAGGAGGAAATTCTGCTTCTCAACCGGGCAAGGAATCTAAAGGGAATCTTCACCAGATATTCAGATTGAGTTGAGATACAGATCAGAAGATCAGATCAGAATGATTTTCTTTCTTCTCTATCTCCTTGTTTTTCGAAAATAATTATTTATTTTCATAAGACTTAATTCCTCAATCTGTTAGGGATTAAATCTTTGTGCGTGGGAAAGGATCAAGAGAAATCTCCGCGCACTCGTTCTTCAGGGTTTTGCAATCCAGGTATTCCGCATAAACCCCCTTATGCATATTCAATAGGAGCATGCTAGGATTAATCATAGGCATAGCAATTTATTTTGATATTACAATTAACGATCCTTGGCAAACGGACTTCGTGATTCAGTTCACGAATCCCTTCAAAAAGCCCTATCAGATTCCTATCCCCACAATTTGACCTAGCTTCTAAATTGGAAGAAATGGGCGGATTCGAAGAAAAACTAAGAGCTGCTACGGTTAGGAGCAAGAAGAGGCGAAGAATCAAGCAGGAGGATCTCATTGGAAAGACAAGTCCAAAACTGAACGCTTCTCACATTCAAGTAGGGTCTTTCCTATCCCTTTTCACATCCTAAACATATTTATGGAATTGCATGTATGATCAAGATCATGGGTATTGAGTTCAAGATGCCTTGGGTGGGAAAAATTGTGAAATGTGTACTTTTAATTCATGAGCCCTTGTTGCTGTAAAAGCGTAGATGAAATTATACAAATTGCATGTATGTTTGAATGTTTAGATTTGTGTTGTGGAGTGATTAAATATGCAGTCTCATGCTTGAAATTTTTCATTATGGGTAAATTATGCATGTTGTGAGCTTTTAAGCAAATTTTGGATGATATGTATGAAAACTGAAACTGCCCCTGTTACAGACCCGTGACTGTTTTTGTTTGGCAGAGATATCAAACCATATTATTATGCTTTGAAATTCAAATATGTTGTACTAAATTGAGTTAGGAAAGTTTTGGATTTGAAATCTTCATAAAATGTTATGTGGTTTGTGAGTTATATTCTCTGTAAGTTGGTGTGGCTGAATTTGTTTAAGTGATTAAGAAAAATTCATAAACTTGGTAAAAATAATTCTAATAAATATGGAAAATTTCTAGGTATCTTTTAGTGCATTCCATACGATTTTCAAAGCATATTCCTTTCTTGGAAAATAATTGGAGTTTTTGAAATAACTTTCTTTGATTGATTGCCCTCACTAAATTTTGTAAATGAGTCAAAAACAGTCCAGCCTTGTAGATATCGAGCAAGAACCCATGTTCATAGCTTAAAATAAGATAATCCTCTGTTTTTATATGATTTTAAGTGTTAGAGTAATCTCCATTTGGTTTCACCCAAAAAGGTTGAGTAAAATGAAAGTTATAACTTTTGCAAAACAAAGTGACAAACTGTGGCAGCATGTATTGTTAGTGTGCAGGGAGATTTACGTAGCTTTTGATTCTGAAAATTTGCACACATAAACTAGACCCAATTAGGATCATCCCCATTAATTTTCAGAACGAGATAACATGTAATGAAACCGTGATGATGTTTACAAAACAACACCCTGTTTTTGTCTACAAGCAGACCCTCGAAATTCTTGTCCTTCCCCCGACCAAACTGTAACCCTTTTGAAATTCCGTCAATTGGAGAAAAATCTTTAACGAGTCTAGTATGTGAGTCTATTATATGAGCATGATATGTCGTTTCATCACGAAGTTATGATAATATTTTGGCGGCTGTGCAAACATGAATAATATCACTATTTTTCACAAAATGTGCATTTTTATGAAAACCACATT
Organism: Plectranthus barbatus; assembly: GCA_026898455.1. NCBI lineage: Eukaryota > Viridiplantae > Streptophyta > Magnoliopsida > Lamiales > Lamiaceae > Plectranthus > Plectranthus barbatus. Next base: position 17,918 of record JAPKLW010004051.1, read on the forward strand.
TTTCATACAACTATTTCATAAAACTTTCATGAGCATAATTGGACACTTAGTAATTATGTGCTATTGCAACTAAGTGTTATTGATTGTGGAAAGAAGAGCACCACATAGAAGAGCGAATAAGTCAAACATCACCTCAAGTAAAGGTGGACAATATTTTATATATGTAACACATCCACGATTTTACAAAATGATTTCTTAAAGCAAAGATGATGTTTTTATTTTTTAAAGTGGTTCGCCAGTAAAAATAATTTGGTACCAGTATGATTATCTAGTGACATGATTGATGAATCGGGGTTTGAACATGTGTTCTCCCTATGTGATTGATGAATTATTGTGAACGCGTGCACTAGTGCCAGAGGCTCGGATTCTCCTCTTGGAGAGGTAAGGCTCGGATTTTCCTTCCGATGGACGACGAGTGGCCACTCCCGTCTCACCCATTTATGAATGAATGATTGAAATGTTGATGATGATTGATGTTGGTACCACAAAATGAGTTGGCACGTGCCGGTGAGGTAAATGTTTTGAGCATGCACAATTTATTTTCGTAAAACTCTTGTGATATGCTTGTGATCACTGGTGTGATATGCTCGTCTTGTTTTGGCGCCGTGCTCACTGGTACATTCATGTACTTACTCCTACATGTAGGTATCAGGTGACAGGAGATGGTGGAGCTGTGGAAGTGGGTTGTTGTCTTCGAAGACTTGAAGTCATCTATCCAAAGTATTGTTTATTTGAAGCTCATTTAATCTTGTACTCTAAATTCCTATTTATTTGACCTTGGTACAGAGCGTGGATTCATGTCCTCATACATGAACTCCAATTTTGGTTAATGTTGAATTACAAATTTTATTTTGATTGATGTCGTAGCATGTCATGTATTTGTTGAACTCATGTTCATGTTGTCATTCACTTGTGATCTTTTCACCATAGGTCACAAGTCATTTATCTATCCAATTGATAAACACTAGTTAAACTCTTTATCTTATCGCTTCTGCTTGAAATCAAAATCGATGTTTGAATTAACCATGAGTATTATTCCTCTATCCGTTAAAGCATGTCTTTCATTTTCATTTCACAAACATGAAGATCTTTTCTTAATTCCCTTATGCATGTTTATCAACATGTGAGATCTGTGACGTTCCACATAGACTCCGTTTTGGGGTGTTACAGTATCTCAGGCAAGGGGGGGATAATCCCTGTGATTTGGTTCATCACTTCTATACCATTCAAGCATGGTGTAGCCAGTTCACCCGGGGCATTAATCGTGTTCCTGTAAACTCTTGCATAGTGAATGTCGGATGGCGGCTTAAGCAGAATCAATTTTTTAAATATTTGCAAGGCTTTGAATGTGTCAAATTTGAATTCTATATGTTTGTCTACAATCTAAGTTTTTTTGAGATAGGTTTCCACATGCCTAAGGTTTGTGATATATCAGTAATTTTTTCGGATAACGGGTTACTTGGAGGGGTGAATAGAAATTTTTAAAAAAAAGATTATTATTATTAAATTAAAATGACATGATTTTATGAAATTACAGATTTTAAAAAATAAATAAAAGCCACATCATTGACTTGTGGCATTTAATGAATGATTAAGTATAAAATTACACTGTTATTAATGGAGAATATTTTTACTTAATAAAACTGAACATTACATATTTCCCTAAAAAATAAAAGGTGGGACAAAACGCCATAATTATAAAAACATTTGGAATATATTGATGGTTTTCTAAAAGTGTTCCATGAATTATGGAATTGACTGACCTCATTTTACTACTGACCAAATGGCATGCATGTTATGTTATTATGTACATCCATCGCCACAAATTCAAGTAATTTCGTTGACTCATTCACTCTAAATCAAATGCTGCATGAATGTTACTTTTTTGGACCCAAAAATAATTATTTATAATTAGAAATTTTTAAATTTTATATTCTTAAAAAACATATTGTAAGAATTTAGTGCCCGAGTTTACTATAACATCGAGGTGTTGAAGTGTTCAACCCTGCAGAATTCAATATGTCTGAATAACAGAGTAATGTTAAACAGAATGTTAGAGAAGTCAAAATTTGACACATTCAAAGTTTAACATGCAGCGGAAATTTAACGCAGACACAAAATTATTTTTCACGAGTCTAGAGTTTCTAAACTCGCGAGAGCCACACGGCCAAAAACAGATTTTACTATGATAACAACGTTTACAAAGCAAAATCGAAATAATAAATATCCAAACTTCTTCTTGGTTCACTCCCTCGAAGAAACTTGAATTTACATAGAAGTAGAGACTACAACTATGAACAAACCGTATTTACGAACTAACGATTCAATCCTCAAAACTCCTCTACCGTTGGGTTCACTCTCCGGAGGTAGGATCCTTCTTCGGCTTGAATGGTTTTGCTAGTTGAACGAACGGTGAACGCTTGTTGAAGGTGGGAATGCCTTGTATAAGATATATCGATGAATAGTATAGGTCGTCCGCCTTCTCTTCGCACTACAGCAATTTGGAACGCCTTGAATAATATATCTCTATGAATAGTTTAGGTCGTTCGCCTTATTTGTGCACCCCAGCACCCTTTATATAGGCGTAGATGAATGAATCCTTGTGTAGATATGAATAGTCTTGTGTATATATGAATGCATCCTCGTGTAGATATGATTATCCTCATGTAGATATGGTTAGCCTCGTGCTTGATATGTATCTGCATAAATATCTCAACAACAAACACTAGAGAAAGATATGTTAAAGATTTGAATTTATCTCTAAAGATTAAGAAGTAAATCTATTCAAATATATCCAAAATTCAAATCTAATCGTTCCTAATTCTTTATAAAATATATATCTTTCCTAGAATTAACTTAATATACGAAAATAATTAAATACGAAAAATATGGAATGATAAGATTAACTCAGCAAAGTCTAACACGTAGGTGTTAAACATTTATAGGTGTTAAACATAATCATGACTCGGTTAATTCTAACACCACCAATGTTAAACATAGATGTGTTATACTTTGCATCTTCAATCTCCCCCTTAAGCTTATCATTCATGTGAGCATTCCAATATAACACTTATTATATTCGGCATTTGTAATTCAGTCTCCCCCTTAAGTTTAACTCTTGTAATGTAGCATTTGTAATTCGGTTCTATTCGTCCTGCACAATGAAATATTAGACTGCACCATAAAAGATAAAAGATTAAACTTTTCCACAGATATAAAAACTAAGTACTTCTCCCCCTGAATGATTGCAGGAAAGAAAAGCTTAAGATTTTATGAAAAGTCTTTATCCAACATCTTCGAGATTCAGCCTACTAACTTTCAAGCTCACTTCATAAAGAGAATAGGGAAACTGTAACATCAACTTTAACACATTCAAACTTCTGAACAAACTTCGACACCAAAGAACTCAACAATGATAAAAGACCCCTTTCTTTTTCTTTTTCTCTTCTCTTTTTTTTCCATTTTTTTTTGTTTTGTTTTTTTTTTTTGATAAAGAAACGAACAGAAACTGCAAGCCTTCAAACTTTAACATCAGAGTGTTATACCGTATAAAACAAACGATCTGATAAAGAACAATGTCATGTGCCATGTTCCACAGAGATAGTGTTCCTAATAACATCCTATCTCCAGTACTTAGCTTGCGACATACAAATTCAGCATGTATTACCTCACCATTCAATATATTCCACATAGACAGTGTTCCTAGTAACATCCTGTCTACAGTACTTGAGAAATAATGATCGTACATGACAAATATACTCAATGTTTTGACATTAAGGCCTCACTATTGTGCCTACCGTCTTATAACATGAGTTTATACTCCATGTATTGACATTAAGGCCTCACTCTTGTGCCTACAGTCTTATGATCTTTAACACAAAAGGGTATCACACAACCGATAATAAAGCATCAGGCAAGCAGAACAAAATACTGAAAAACAATTGAATGTTGATCGACTCAATATTTACAAATGATCAACATCATACTCGTACGAATTTAAGGAGCATTACACATTCAAAGAGATTTTCTAAGATAAGAGAATCTCTCAAAGTCAAGGATCTTTGTAAAAATGTCAGCAATTTGATCTTGAGTAAGAATGTATCTAAGTGTAGTAAGATCTTTTTCCACTAAATCTCTAACATAGTGATGTTGTATGTCTATGTGCTTAGTTCTAGGATGTTGGATATGGTTTTTAGAAATCACACTAGAACTAGCATTGTTGCACAGCAGTGTTAAAGTTTCAGTAAACATACCGTAGTCTTCAAACATTTGTTTCACATTACCATTGTGCTCAACATCTTTTGTATAATCATCATGGCCATAACATGTAATGTTAGTACCAGTATCTTTTGCATACCATAATCTCATATATGATTTTCTAGATATAAATCTAATCATTCTTTTAACAACTTTCATATGAGGCTTTTTGGGATCAGACCAATATCTAACATAAACATCAACACTGAAAATAAAATTTGGTCTTCTGGCAGTAAAGTATAACAAACTATCTATCACTCCATAATAATCAGTAGGTTTAACACTAACATGTCTACTATCTTTGCTAAGTTTGACACTTGAACTCATTAGTATTTTAATATGTTTCGCAGACCCTAATCCAAATCTTTTCACTAAACCATGAGTATACTTAGATTGAGAAATAGTAATACCATCACTATACTGCTTAACGAGGAATCCAATGAAGTAGTTAATCTCTCCCACCATACTAATTTCGAACATGTCAAACATTATTGTGACAAAGTCATCTATAAGTCTAACACCAGTTGCCCCAAACAGTAAGTCATTAACTTGAGCAACTATAAAGTTCTTATTGGTATGTCTAACAAAGAGAGTCTTACCCATATTACCTCTATTGAACTTTAGATCAAGTAGAAAGTTAGGTATATTCTTAAATATCCATTTAGTTCCAATTATGTTGTTATCTGTAAGCCTAGGAACTAAGGTCCACACATTACTATAAACAAATTGACTTAATTCTTCATCCATAGAATATATCCAATTCTCATCTTTTAAAGCTTCAGAAACATGCTTAAGTTCAGTTAGAAATATATAATCACTAGAGTAGAAGATGTTGAACTTACAAACCATTTTTACCATCTCTTTGTAATCGATGGGGGCATTCTTAAGAGTCTGTACTTTTTCAAAGACACTTCCAATGACCTGAAACTGAGGATGATTCCTTTTGTTTCGAAGAGGTGGTTCTCTAGTTTTCGAGTTTGACACCAGGGTGTCACAGATTTCCTCCTTGTTGGAGTTTGAACTCAGAGTAACTTGATCCTTCTCTTTGTCAGTGTCAGAGTCTGGAGTTGATGTTGGACTTGTTGTTGGTCTAACATCTGTACTTGTCTCAGTTACTGATTCTATGCCGTTCTTTATGAGATGAGATGTATCTTTTACGTCTTGTTTTTCGAGTAAGGTTCCTGTATCATCAAACACAACTTTGGCAGATTCTTGGATAGTATTAGTATGTAGGTTAAACACGCGATAAACCTGTTTCTTGCTTAAACATCTAAGGAATAAAACTTTGTAGTACCTGGAGTCAAAGTTAGTAGAATAATCATGATTATTTAGAATATAACACATACTCCCAAATACATGCATATGTTTCAGATTTTGCTTTTTTCTTTTCAATAAATCCCTATTTGAATAGCAAGCAGTAAATAAAACTCTATTTGAATAGCACACAGTAAACAAAACTCTATTTGAATAGCAAGTAGTGTTAACAACTTTAACCCGTAATCTTTCAGACAAGTTTTTAGAGTATATAGTGTTATTCTCGCATTCTTTAACATCAATCAGTTGAGGTATTTTATGTATAGAGAGCTTATGAGTTATCCCCTTTCTTTCACACAAACTAGAGAAGTCTATATTTTCCAATTTTCTCTCATGATCAGTTCTAATTCGAGTAACATCAGAATGATAAAGTTCTATAAGTCTCCTATATGATTTTCTGAAAAGTTCTAAGGTGTCGGACCTTAATCTCAAGTATTCTATACAAGTGAGTCTAGAGTCATAATCAGCACAAACTAACACATACCTTTTCTCTCCAACACTATCTACTTCTATAAGACCCATTAAGTCCATATGTAGTAGACCAAAGCAAGCATTAGAGTTAGTCATACTCAAGATGAGATGAAATATATGAGTTTGTTTACCTTTCAGACGTGAATCACAAACCTTGTCCATGTTAAATTTGACCAAGTTGACCTTGTCCATATTGAACTTGACCATGTTGAACTTGACAATATTGATGTTTTCCATGTTGAACTTTTCCATGTCGAACTTAACCATGTTGAACTTTACCGTGTTGTACTTTACAATGTTGAACTTTTCCATGTTAGACTTTTCTTTGTTGAACTTCAGTTGTGGAATGTCTTTTGCAGCATCATAGATGAGAAGTTTCTGAATTCCTTGAACTTTTTCACGTCCTATCTTCTTACTTTGTTAAGTCTGATAGTAGTTATCTTTTGATCTACTTTCAAAGATGAGACAATTGTTAGATTTGTCATAGACCTCGCATGCATATATATCAAACCTGATAGTGATATTTCCTTTAGCAACTTCTTCACAAGTAACCATATCTCCACTTATAAAAGTGAAGTGAGTCAGAAACGATTTTTTACATAACATATGGCTAAAACAACCTGTGTTAAAGTACCAAGTACCTGCAACATTAGTCATTAAGCAAGTATACACAGCTAGGCATGTTTTATCCTCTTTATCACATCTTTGATTGATTTTCCTTTTATCAGCAATTCTAAATCTACATAAAGGTTCTATGTGCCCAAATCTATTGCAGTAATAACACACAGACACCTTAGATGTATCTTTGACACGTTGCTTAGTGATGTTAGACTCTTTTCTGGAAAATTTAATCAAGTTTTTCTCAGACTTTAACATGACAGAATTAAACTTTTCATAACCAAATACACAACCATCATAATGTTTAATAGACATTATCTCATCCAATTTTGACTTACCTTTGTTAATCTTAAACATAAAATCAATTTCACATACCTTGATCTTCAACACATCCACTTCTTGATTCTTATGAGTCACAAGAACTTCAAACCTTCAAATATGTCATTTCAGTACAAGATTTATTTCTTTCAGCTTTGGCAACTCCTTGTTTCGTTCTTCACACCTTTTGCTTTCCAAGTAGTGGCATATTTGATCATTGTCGCCATGTGTGATCATGTAAGTCTGACATTCCTGATTCCTGACAACAAAAAAAAGTTCAACATTAGAATGTTCATTCTCAGTTTGTATATAACAATTTGTAGCATCTTCTAGGGGCAGAATGTTGAAGTCTGATATATCATCATCTTTTTCCTTCATCTCTTCAGTAGCTTCTTCTTCAATCTTTTCAGCCTTTGTGATCTCTATATCATTATCCATACATTCTCTTTCATCATCTCCTTCTTCATCTTCAGAATCATCATCGAAGGTTGTGTTGAAGTTAGACTTTCTTCTTCTCAAAAAAGTTGGACACTCATATGTATAGTGGCCTATTCCAGAACAGCCATGACATTTCATACCATCAATATTCCTCTTAAAAGAATATTTCTCTTTATTTACTGATCCATCACTTCGTCTCCTTGATGAATTAGTTGAGTAGCTTGAGAAGTTTGACACAGTAGAGATAGGTGTTGAACTTCTTTTGCTGAAGTTTGAGTCTCCTATATCATCTCTCATGGATCTGACAAACTTATTGAACTCGTTAGTAAGTAAAACATGATTTGACTTATCTTCGTCCAGGAGTTCAACATCAGATTCATCTTCTTGAGAGGTTGCATATGTTGAACTTGGAGATGTCTCACTTCCAGTTTTTCCAGCGCGAAGAGCTATGTTATTTGCCTTGTATTCTTCTTTTTTTTCCTTCAGATTTATCTCATAAATTGTTAGAATACTAACTAGTTCAGCAATCTCTAGTGTTTCAACATCTCTCGCTTCTTTGATTCCGGTGATGATGGTGTTAAACTTTTCTGGCAGCGACTTTAACACCTTGTTAACTAGACTCTTATTGTTGATGGGTTCACCTAGTACAAGAGCTTCGTTTGCCATTGATTCTATCTTCTCAAAGTAAGAGGAAATTGTTTCTTCTTTCAGCATCTTGAGAGTCTCAAATTTAATAGCGAGTAATCGCATCTTAGTCTCTCTAACACTATCAGTGCCTTCAAATTTCTCTAGAAGTATGAACCAGGCTTCTTGTGCTTCCGAGCATCTTGATACTAACCTGAAACAACCAACATCCAAAGAAACAAGTATAGCATTTAAAGCTTCGGTGTTAAAGTTAGAGTTATGTCATTCTTCAACACTCCATTGTTCTTTAGGTTTGAGTTTGGTAATGGTTTTAGCAGCATCCTTCGGATCTTGAACAGTGGTTTTTGGAGGTTTCCATCCATGCAAAACAGTAATCCATGCTTGTTCATCTAAAGACTTGATGTATATCCTCATTCGAGACTTCCATATAGAGTAGTTAGTCCCATTACTCTCCAGAATGGGTGGTCGACAAGCAGGGCTTGAAAAACCTATCATAGTAAATTGCACTCAGGAACAAACAACTTAGTCCGTCAAGAAGTAGGCTCTTGATGCCAATTGAAAGAATTTAGTGCCCGAGTTTACTATAACATCGAGGTGTTGAAGTGTTCAACCCTGCAGAATTCAATATGTCTGACTAACAGAGTAATGTTAAACAGAATGTCAGAGAAGTCAAAGTTTGACACATTCAAAGTTAAACATGCAGCGAAAATTTAACGCAGACACAAAGAATTATTTTTCACGAGTCTAGAGTTTCTAAACTCGCGAGAGCCATACGGCCAAAAACAGATTTTACTATGATAACAATGTTTACAAAGCAAAATTAAAATAATAAATATCCAAACTTCTTCTCGGTCACTCCCTCGAAGAAACTTGAATTTACATAGAAGTAGAGACTACAACTATGAACAAACCGTATTTACGAACTAACGATTCAATCCTCAAAACTCCTCTACCGTTGGATTCACTCTCCGGAGGTAGGATCCTTCTTCGGCTTGAATGGTTTTGCTAGTTGAACGAACGGTGAACGCTTGTTGAAGGTGGGAACGCCTTGTATAAGATATATCGATGAATAATATAGGTCGTCCACCTTCTCTTCGCACCACAGCAATTTGGAACGCCTTGAATAATATATCTCTATGAATAGTTTAGGTCGTTTGCCTTATTTGTGCACCCCAGCACCCTTTATATAGGCGTAGATGAATGAATCCTTGTGTAGATATGAATAGCCTTGTGTAGATATGAATGCATCCTCGTGTATATATGATTATCCTCATGTAGATATGGTTAGCCTCGTGCTTGATATGTATCTGCATAAATATCTCAACAACAAACACTAGAGAAAGATATGTTAAAGATTTGAATTTATCTTTAAAGATTAGGAAGTAAATCTATTCAAATATATCCAAAATTCAAATCTAATCGTTCCTAAATCTTTATAAAATATATATCTTTCCTAGAATTAACTTAATATACGAAAATAATTAAATATGAAAAAATACGGAATGATAAGATTAACTCAGCAAAGTGTAACACGTAAGTGTTAAACATTTATAGGTGTTAAACATAATCATTGACTCAGTCAATTCTAACACCACCAATGTTAAACATAGATGTGTTATACTTTGCATCTTCACATATTTTAATTACAAATTTAAAATTAACCCTAGTATATATATTGGATACGCATAATTGTAATATTTTGTAGGATCAAATTCTCTGTTCTAAAATGGTGTTCTATTTAGTGTTCCATTGCTTTAATTATTAATTTTAATTAATATTTTTACGAAAACAAAAATCAAATATAATACAATATACTCTAATTGAGTTTAAATAACAAAAAGTAAAATTTTGTAAGAATACAAATAATAGTTATCAATTAATCAATTTTAATTATCAAATTTTAATTAAGAATTGAAAATTAATTACTAAAAATATTTTATACCCTAATTAAATGAGATGAACCCTACAATTGAACTTAATTATATAATTAATTATAACTATGATAAATTAAGATTACAAAAATATATAAAATAAAAAGTAATAATTTTAATAGTGGACATAGTATCTTAAGGATAAGGATCCTCTGCAGGGCCATAACACAGCACAGCATGTTGTGCCGATATAAGACGTCGTTTTGCTTTTATTTTTTTGACTTTTTACATCTCAGCGTATTATGCTATTTTTCTGTCTTTATTTTTTTTATATTTTTATTAATGCATCTGTTATTATGCAAGTCTGATATGATATATTATTTTCCCTACAGTTTTGGGAAAAATGACCAAGCTACAAATTATTGAACGGGAGTGCAACTCTTTTTTTTTTTTCAAGCAGCCAGTGTGCCTTGACAACTTTTGATGCCATTTTGTTTAGATTTTTTTCTTTTTATTTTTGCTTTGTTATTTTCTCCATCCAAGCAGTGGAGTAGAAGGATGTAAAATTTAATACAACACTTGTTTTTTTATTAGTTTCAACCAGAAAAATGTACTTGTGTATTTTTGTTTCTAATACAATGTGTTATATACATGTAAAATGCAATACCATTCATTTTTGGAGAGTTCAATTTGCAATGATATTATCTGTAATATTCACTCTACAAGCGCACAGAAGATGTTCGATAAAATGCATTAAAATTTACAATTAGAATATCAAACTATCAAACTCATCTCGTAATAATCAAGTAAACTGTAAACTTCCAACACAACTAGCTAGAGAGTTGTAGACAATATCATTCAAAATATTTGCAAAAGTTCCAATTTAGTCCAGACATTTGATTACATTCACAAAGTTTTAAAATCTCAAAATATAAATAATGCATATGATCTACCTAGAACACCTAAAGTGTTTCAACAATTTGATTGTTGATATGTGACGTTTCTCCATTGCAATCCATTACTCCGAAAGAATGTAAAGGATGATCAAGGGGAGCCTGTAGAAAAAAAATATTTATCATACACACACCCACAAACACATATATATATATATATATATATATAGGGGAGTGATCTAGGCTGAACAGGTATATGTGAATGAACAGAGAACAAAATCTAACCATCCATTTTGTCAATCAGCGTTCCAGATTAAATCTTTTCGTCTATCATTAAATAGGCTAGTTTTTGTCATTTAAAGGGCATAAACGGAAAAAAAAAACCAGCACAATTAAAAACTGAAAGTCAAAATTTATGGGGACAGTTACCAATTAGGATCAACCCACGATCTAGACAAATTTAATCGAATAATATTTTGCATGTTTGTTGGTTGTCATTAATGATTTTTTCCATTATTATCAAATAAATTGGAAAGAGAAAATGCACCACGATTTATTCCATAATCTTAAATTAATCGTTATCATTGTTTATTGCTTTGTGTGTCATTGTTTATGAATTTGTGTGTCATTATAAGGTTATTCTCTCAACTTCCAGTAATATATTATCATTAAATGTATAAACAATTTTAATTATTCGTTAAACAGGGATTCGAAGAATGATACATTTATTCATAAATAATGACACTCACATAAAATAAAAATGACAATCGCATATGACACAAAAATAATAAAATCTAGACGTGAAGGCGATCCACCAAGTGTCAGCCGGATTCGAAAAATGATACATTTATTCATAAATAATGACACTCACATAAAATAAAAATGACAATCGCATATGACAGAAAATAAAATAAAATCTAGACGTGAAGGCGATCCACCAAGTGTCAGCCGGATTCGAAGAATGATACATTTATTCATAAATAATGACACTCACATAAAATAAAAATGATAATCGCATATGACAGAAAAAAAAATAAAATCTGAAAGAATGTTGAGGGCAGCAAACATCAGTTTCCTGTGGAGATGGTTGTAATTATACAGACCAGTAGCCATCTGAAAATCAGACCCAGTTTTGTCTTCTGCTTTTTCCTCGAACTCGCTGGCTCTGAGCCCGGAATCACACACGTCGAGGCCCGTCAGTGAAGCCATGATGAATTTCTGAGCATCTTCATAGTTCTTCGATTGAACAGCAAGCGTCGCGTCCTCAATCAAATCGTCGAGAGAGTTGTACTGATCCATGCAGTCGGTGAGGGCCGATTGAAGCAGTGGCCCCACCTCCCCCATCTTCTTTATCCCTTGCGTGATGTTTTCGGCCTTCTGTTCCGGCGGCGCAGACTGCAGGGTGGACGATCATGAGGGAGAGGGTGGACGATCGTGAAGGAGAGGGTGAATTAACAAATTAATTGAACCCTAAAAGAAGCTAAATAAATTAAATCCCAAAAAATAGGTAACTACCATAATTATCAAATCTACTATAAAATATAATAATCTTTACTACCTAAAATGCCCTTTCAAATAAATAAATAAATTTAATGACTGCCACGTGTCATTATTATAGCCATCAGATTCAAAAAATTAATGGTTAGATTATAAGTCATTGTTCATTCACAAACACTTAGTTCAGAAATGAACACTACTCTCTCTATATATATATATATACTTGTAATCATATGTGAACCACCTCTTAGATGAGAGATAAGAACTACCAATCAACCCTTGATTTATTAAGATTAATGGCTAAGATTAAATCTTATATTAAATTAATTTCTCTTTTTTATTTTAATTAAAGGGCAATGTTGGTAATGTAAATATGCACTTGAAATATTTCTATAACAACTCCCTAATTTCATTCAATATGAATGATTCATATCTTCCTTTTTTTTGTTATGTATTACGAAGGCAATTTCATTCAATATTAATGATTTTTCATATCTTCTTTTTTTTTTTGTTATGTATTACGAAGGCGTGAAGGTTGTGTGGAGGAACGGCAGAATGTGGTGCACTGATTATGGCCGCCGCCATTGAAGTCGACATTCTTCCTGCAGACCCTAAAAACTTTGACAACACTCCCTCTCCTCTCTTCACCTTCGTTAACCTTTGTTTCTTTCTATAATTTGTTCAATGGATTGACCACCCTTTTCAGATATACATATATATTGATTGATTGGTGATGTGTAGCAAGCGGCAGAGGTGGTGGGATCTCGAAGGAGAAAGAGTGGGGTTAAAATTGGGGTATGTTCAATATACATGTGATGTGTTGATGCACACAATATTCCAATATTTTTCAAAACTTTTTAGTTTTGAATTATTGCATATTTTACGCCTGTAAATGTGCGGTATAACGATATAATAGTTGCAGTACTCTGCTAATTCCAATTCACATAAAGAGTTTTGTTAATAGTAGTTATTTTTCAAAGAAATATCTATTTTGAATTATTGCAGATTTTACGCCTGTAAATGTGCAGTATAAAGATGTTGGGAAATTATTCCTAAAATCTCCCTTAGGACTTCTTTGTAAAAGGTTTTATTGGATCAAACCTTATTTAGTTGGTCGATCATTTGCTGAACTTTAGAGAGTCTAACACACTTTGTAAAG
>JAPKLW010004052.1:0-31388 GCA_026898455.1 Plectranthus barbatus
AGTACAAAATATCGAGTATGGAAGTCAGATCTTGAACAAGAGAATCAATATATTCAATGGTCGAGTATTTTTACTATGCTTGGATTCCCAAAACTTCCAAGCATTGATTTTTCCATTGATTCATGACAAAATTGGATTCCCTTTGGAACCGATTGACAATGTTTAGTCATTCATGATTACATTTTTAATACTTCCCAAAATATGGAATAATACTAAGTTAGGATTGATACGCTAATCCTAAGCCAAAAGGTGAATCGCTTCTTTTCTTCACGAGTGGAATACTTCATCGTTATCATCCCATACCGGCAAATGAGCCACGACGTCTCGATCAAATTGATATTGCACCTCGTTGATTAAATTCCAATCTTCGTAATCGTGAGCCTTATGACCTACTACTCCTAGCTTGGGTTCGGCTAGACCTCCATTCAAGTTTCCTTCGTTGTTTCTCGGTGGTGCATCATTCATGGCTAGTAAGGCCTTGTCGTTTTCCTCCCATTCGTTTAAGTTTCCTATTCCATCCCACATCATGGGGTCATCGTCGAGTCCTAGTTGTCCTTGCTCGTCTTCTTCGCCTTCTTCTCCCTCCGGGTCCTCTTCCGGATCTTCTTCTTCTTCGAGGTCTTCTTCGAGGTCTTCTTCTGGGTCTTCCTCATCTTCGTCGTTGGCTTCCATCGCTTCATCTTGAGCTGGTTGTTGGTGCAGGTCTTCCATTTGGTCCATCTCTCGGATGTTTACCTTGTAGACTCTTGGGACTCTTCTTTCTCGGACTCCATCCATGTCGTATTCGACTACACTTTCTTCATATCCGGGTGGCATTCTAGGTCCCGGGCCATAGGGTCCAATTGGTGGTTCACCCACCGTGTCATCTAGGGTACAAAATTGCTCCATGAATCCATCGGCATCGGCGAACACAAGGTTTTGCTCCACAAGTACTCGTAGGAAATCGCTTGCTTGCTCGCAAGCCCATGGTCGCCAATTAACGGGTAAGATCTCCATGAGCCTTACGATTGCTTGGGCATCGTTAATCCCGTATTCCTCCAGGGAAACCCAATCGTTGCAAAATTTGTTGACTAGCGAGTGCACGTTCGGTTCGACGGCGTAGTTTGAGCTGAAGTAGAGATCAAGCATTGCCCTTCGGCGCATTACTTCGCAAATTTGTCGTCCTAACACGTTCCTAAACATGGCTGCGAGAACGAGGTCGGTTGGGTTAGTCGTGCAAATAATAACAAATAAATTAATACAAATAAAGGTATTAAGGTATGATGTTTCACATCGGTTGTGATGATTTCCATCACGATTAATGTATACATTATTGTTATCCAGACGATGCAAATGCAAAATTCTTTCGTATTACATAATATATAATAGCTTAATAAAAATCTAAAAACAGAAAATCCAACAATGCAGGACAATAATTCTATTTATTCTCAAGATCAATCTAACCACAAAATTTCAACTACCATATAGTCATGCTAGAACAATTTACCACGAATATTTTATTATTCAAGGAATTCACGTCTTTCATATCTAATCATGCTTTCCAAATTCACAATCAATACATAATTTTAACTCATCAATTCTTAAAACTCATGCTTTCATAGAATCTTTTGATTTTCAAAAAAATAGGCTCCCAAATGGTATTTTAAATCATAAATCATGCTTCTTCAAAATAATTCTAAGCTCCTTTTCAACCTCTATGCTCAATTGTTTTAAAAAGTTTTAAGCCTGTAAAAGCGTACCTCGATGTTTGATGACGGTGTGGCGCGTTATGGAGAGGGATCGAGCTTTAACAACGGTCACAATTTCCGAACCAACAAAGAACACAAAATGGTTCCAAATTCTCATATAATCCAAGTAATGCAATTGATGGCATGTTTTCGAAAATGTAGAAAGAACATAGATTTCAAGTTTTTTGCATAAGAAAGAATTAGGCTCAAATTTTGCTACTTTAAATCAAAGCATGGATTCAATGGAAATCAAGGTAAGAGATAGATTCAAAGAAAGTCATGTCAAGAGATTTATAAGCATAGAGAATCATGGAAGTTTCACAAAGAATCCAAAGAAAAGTCAAGTTGAAAGCTAGATGAGTATTGATAGTAAGTACATGGAAATTCTACAAGGAATCCAAACAATTTTTTCAAGAAGGCAAGCATAAAGAAGTTATGGGATTTTCAAAGGAATTCAAACAAGTGTTTCAAGAAGGCATGCATGCTCATACTAAACAAATATTCCAATCAAGGTTAGAAATGAATAAATCATGGAATTCAAATAAGCATGCATTAAAATGGAAACCTCGAATCTAAGAGGTCAAGGTATCGAGCCAAATAAAATCCTATGCTCTGATACCACCTTCTGTCGCGCCCCCGAACCGGGCCTATGCGACAGTCCCACGTGCAACACAATGCACGCTAAGGGAAGTTATGATTTTAAGAAGAAATAATTATTCAAGCGGAAGCAAGTAAAGAATAGATCAAAAATGAAATGATATTATGAGGTTCAAATAAATAGTTTGCAGCGGATATTAGAATCAATTAAATGGTTACAAGCATGATGAGGCAATAAATTAATATATGCTTGAATGGAAAAGCAATAAATAGTTCGCAGCGGAAAATTGAGTCAAATAATTGATACAAGCATGATGGAACAATATTTTAAGTCATGCTTGAAAGAATGCACAAAGGGCATATTTCAATTTAGAATGCAAGTACAAATGAGACTATGTATGAAGACATAGCTCGTCGCTTCGATACCATAACCAACAAATTAAATCATGCTAGGAGAACAAGAACGACTAGCATGCTTTAGGCAAGAATGAACCATAGGAATAATAAGTGATTTCATGAACTAGCATTTAATCAATCAAGCCTTCAAGAATTCGAATCATTTCAAGGTTTAAATGAAGTGCGAATCAATCATTCAAGTATTTGAAAGTTTAGTACAAAATGAGATTGAGAAAGTTTAGATCAACAATCCAAGTAATCATAGTGGTGCAATACATGCCATTCAAAAGATATGATCAAAAGCAACATGGATTCGAAATTAGTACAAACCGAATAATTAATACAAATATGAACCCATTTCGGTTTCGTCCTTCGATCCCCTCCTCATAACGCCACCTTCACATTCATCAATCGGTACCTACATGCAGGAAAAACGCGCATAGGGGCTAAGTACACGAATGTACCCAGTGGTCACGGTGTCCCAAAAACAAATACATATATATATCATGAAAACACCGCACACTCATGCATAATACAAGTTTTTATTGAAAGCCTCGTGTATATGCACAAAACATTTTCCTCACTTGGGAGCTCCCACTCAATTAGGCACCACATAATCGTTTTCCCAAACATATCAACATTTCATAATCATCATGATCCACATAATCACCCTTACCCAATTGGTAGTCTTATTACTATCCGAGCTAATGCATTAGGCTTACAATACCACGGGGGTAGCCACTTCCCCGATCCAACACATCTCCAAATAATTAGCATTCATCCACCAATTCATACCATCATAACAATCATACGGTGCCAAAACAATTTTGCGGTGTAACATGCTTTTAAAACAAAAGAATCATTTTTGGAGAAAATATTTGACAAAACCATTTGATAGGATAAAGTAGTGCCCACCTCAAATGATTCGATGGATCCAATTATTTAGTTCCGCTAGTCGATGCTTCCTTCTTGGCAATTAAAGTACCTAATTAAAGTTTGAATAAATTACAACAATGTCTTTGACTCAAATAATTATCTAAGTTCTTAAATCAATTTAATTCAATTATTTACCCAATTATAAATTATGCAATTCAAAATTTATAAAGAACAAGATTCAAGGACTCCTAAGTTTTATTTTATTGAACAATATTTAATAACTTAGTCAAATTATTAAGCTAGTTAACAAGTTCATACCAAATTGCTATATTAGTTATTAATTAAGGATAATGGATTTAGTGATCTAGTTAACAACTTATTATTAACCTAGAGAAATTATTTTTAATTAATAAAGTGAACCAATTATGCATTTAGGCCTTAGAATATTTTAGTGAAATCTGAAAATTAATCAAATTATTCTAAGTCCAAAAATATGAGTTATTACTTAGTTAACTAATCCATTTTCAAGATAACAACAAAAATGATCTAGACACCTAATGGGGCTGATTTTAATTTTATAAAAACAGGATTTTAAGGTGCACGTGCTCGAAGTTAGAGTTCGTCAAAACGAATTTTCATTTAAAAACGGTGAAGCCTAACATAAGCAATTTCCTAATTAACTTTCAGCATTTTCAGATTTCAGCAATCAACTTCCCAAATTTTTTATAATTAATCTAATTAGTGAAATGACCTGATTTTCCTACAGAGTACTAATTAACATGTCTAGGTTTCATATTATAAAAATCAAATTTTTCCAAAGTCCAGAAATATGTTTTTAAGGCCGTGCAATTTAAACTGCCAGAATCTGCCACACATTATTAAAATGCTTCAAACTCGAATTTTACAACTCCGATTCATGAAATTCCAAATTCCAAAGATTCCTAACTCGTTCTAGTTTATAAAGTTCCAAAATCAACCCAATCCAACCATCACAGAAACATACGTGCCCATTTTAATCTCTGTCCAAAACAGGGCATACTCCCAAATTTCATCAACACATGATTTCTCAACATACATGCCATTATCTCATCCCCAAGCTTCACATATATCGATTTCAGATCTATATAAGTTTGAATACCAACTTTAAACATGAAAGGTTATGATTCTTAAGCTTGATCAAACATGCAATCATATATATGTGTTCTATGCTCATCAATATGCAACATATATCAAGCTTAGGCCTAGGCATGCTCATCTCAACCATTCCCTTTAAAATTTAATTTGTGACTTCTTGATCCTACATGCAATCACATATTTATAACAAGAAAGTCATAGGGAGTATAGAAATTGTCTACTTGAAAGGGAGAAATTTTCAGCAAAAGGAGTTCCAACTTTCGAGTGGTTCTTGAAGTTGCCTAGCTTTAATATTTACGTATCTGAGCTCCTCTCTTCGTGGGGATCACGTTTCTCCTACTTGAAGCTTGATTCCACTTCATGTTTGAGATCGATGTGCACCGATTATAGGGCTTCTTACGTCATTGCGTAGAGGAGGTTGAGGAGGTAAGCTTTTTGTAAAAATGGAGGCTCAATAGGTGGGGGAAGGGTTGGATATTGAAGGTTTTGTGGCTGTTTTAATGGAGGTCTTGAAGGTGTAGAGAGAGAGAATAATGCATGGTTTATTTGGAGAAGATGGAGTGAAGTGATGGAATGAATTTTGAAAGATCAAATAAAATGAATTTGGTTGATAAAAGGGGGAGTGTGTCGATTTTCATGGGGAAGAAACAAGGGTGGAGTGTATAGATATATTTGCATGACTTGATTGATGTTTTTGCAATGATCACAATCCTACTTTCCACTTTTACCCTCAAGTGATTCAAATTCCCTTCATAGCCAATTGCCTTTGTAGGTAATTTGACCAAAGAAGTTGCTAGATAATTATGACATTACATATTTGTTGAAATTAGAATAACCCATGATTCCAAATAAAATAATTTCACTATGGTCTTGCATCCGATAATTAAATAAATAATACGACGATTTTTCATTCTTCAAACTCTCGCTATAGAATTTCGAATCGGCTCAATCGGACGTCGTGTGAATATTTGAGCATAAAATGATAATATGGGTCTTCCCATATTTAATTAAATTCTCCTTCATAAAATAGAAGTAATGTGACTAATAAAATTAGTAATTTGGAAAATAGTTATTCCAACAACTCAATCATATGTCCATCGACTCGCGATTAAAATCGATCATTATATCGTGTACATATGTATGTGTGTGTCAAAAATATTGGGCATCCCATTTAATGGAATTAAATTCCAGAATTTGCCTCAGAGATGATATCGATATAATATAAATATTTTCCGAACTAAAATTCTCATCTCGATATTTATTTCGATAATTATGAATTTAAATATGGAAATATACATGGACTTGCTAAATTAACTAGTTGGGCTATTTTATTTATTCTCATGTGGCTCCTATTTAATTTGGCCCAACACATTAAATAAATAGAGTCCTCTTAGTCCAATTCTCCAATTAAATAAAAAGGTTGGGCTTAAATAATTAACTTGGCCCAATCGCGTCGCTACGACAATATTAAATATTACCGAGTCAAATAAATTATTTTGATCGTCATCCGTAATTTATTTATCGAATTTTTACTATTTGTCCTCGCGGCTATATTTCGGATGTCGTAGAGAAGTCGCTTGATAATATTAATAATATAATGGTTGTAGCGATATTTATTTCGTAATTTATTAAATAAAAGGTTGGAAAACTACGGGGCGTTACATCCTACCCACCTTACAAAAATTTAGTCCTCGAAAATTGAAAGTCTACTAAAATAGCTCGGGGTATTTCTCTTTCATCTTCTCTTCGAGTTCCCACGTTGCTTCTTCGACATCGTGATGTTTCCACAGTACTTTCACTATCGGTATACTCTTCGTGCGGAGCTCTTGAGTTTTTCTGTCGAGGATTGCTACAGGCAACTCACGGTAATGGAGGTCCGGTTGCACATTCACTTCACGGTGATGGATAATATGTCTAGGGTCGTATACATACTTGCGGAGTTGAGATACGTGAAATACGTTGTGAATGTCGCCCATGTTTGGCGGCAGGGCCAATCCGTAAGCTATTGGGCCCACTTCTTCAAGAATCTCGAATGAACCTATAAATCTTGGCTTCAATTTCCCGTGCATCCCGAAACGAGTCACTC
This sequence comes from Plectranthus barbatus, assembly GCA_026898455.1. Taxonomy (NCBI): domain Eukaryota; kingdom Viridiplantae; phylum Streptophyta; class Magnoliopsida; order Lamiales; family Lamiaceae; genus Plectranthus; species Plectranthus barbatus. The sequence continues at coordinate 6,817 of JAPKLW010004052.1, forward strand.
CTTTCGAGGGTGATATCTTCAAGAAGACCTTATCCCCTATTTCAAATTTTAATTCACTCCGGCGGGTGTCGGCATACAACTTTTGTCGGTCCTGTGCTTCTTTGATCCTCAGTTTGATCTGATGAACCGATTTAATCATATCTTCTACTGCTTGAGGGCCAAGTGCCTTCCTCTCGCCTACCTCGTCCCAGTAGAGAGGTGATTTGCACTTTCTACCGTATAGTGCTTTGAACGGTGCCATCTTGATGGTTGACTGATAACTGTTGTTATAGGCAAACTCAATTAGTGGTAGAACTCGCTCCCGATTCGCTCTTTGATCAAGCACAACTGCTCTCAACATGTCCTCTAGTACTTGAATCGTCCTTTCGGATTATCCATCTAATTGAGGGTGATAAGCAGTGCTTAAATTTAGTTGAGTCCCTAGTTCTCTTTGCAAGCTCATCCAAAACCTGGAAGTGAATTTAGCGTCTCTGTCGGAGGTAATGGAGATCGGTAATCCATGCAGTCAGATTACTTCTCGCACGTAGATTTGTGCTAGCTTTTCAGCTCCATAGGTTACTTGAACTGGTAAGAAGTGAGTGCTCTTTGTTAGTCGATCTACAATTACCCATATGCTCGTATTTTTCTTCTGTGTCGCTGGTAGACCAGTCACGAAGTCCATGGTTATGTGCTCCCACTTCCACTCAGGTATTTTTAACGGTTGCAATTTACCGTACGGGCTTTGATGTAGCATTTTCACTTGTTGGCAAATCAAACAACTCTCCACGTACTCTGATATATCCTTCTTCATACCTTCCCACCAAAATAATTTCTTCAAATCTTGATACATTTTGGTTCCTCCGGGGTGAGCGGTATACGGAGTGTCATGCGCCTCCTTCATAATCTCTTTTCTTAGACCCTCGTCCTCGGGTATGCAAATTCTTCCTTTGAACAGTAAGGCATTATCTGGTGCCTCGGTGAAGTCTCCCTCTTGGCCTTGTCGAACTTTTACTCAGATCTTTTCTAACGATTTCCTCGGCCTTTGTAGGTCAATGATCCGTTGTCTCAGTTCGGGGACTACTACCATGGCGGCTAGACTTCCACCTTCTTCCCTTGAACTCGGTATAATGACTTCAAGTCTGAGTTCTTCGAATTCTCTGATCGGGTCCTCAGATGCAGTCAAATAAGCTGCACTCGCATAGCCTTTTCGGCTTAGGGCATCGACAACTGTGTTAGCTTTTCCGGGATGGTAGTTGATTGTTACGTCATAATCCTTGACTAACTCTAACCATTGTCGTTGCCTCATGTTCAGCTCCTTTTGCTCGAAGAAGTATTTCAAGCTCTTATGATCTGTGAATATTGCACATTTAACACCATATAAATGGTGTCTCCATATCTTAAGTGCGTGTACCACAGCGGCTAGTTCTAGATCGTGCGTCGGATAATTAAGCTCGTGTGGTCTTAATTGTCGGGAGGCATATGCTATCACTTTACCACCTTGCATTAACACACATCCCAATTCATTCTTTGACGCATCGGTGTAGACCTTGAAGTCTTTTCCATCTTCAGGTACAGCTAGTACAGGTGCAGTGGTCAGTAGCTCCTTCAACTTTTGGAAACTTTTCTCACAAGCGTCCGACCATTCATACTTCACACCTTTCCTCAGTAGCTGGGTCATTGGCCTTGCTATCTTCGAGAATCCTTCGATGAAGCGTCTGTAGTAGCCTGCTAAGCCTAGAAAACTTCGGATTTCATTCGGATTCTTCGGTGATTTCCATTCTTGTATTGCTTGGATCTTGTTAGTGTCGACCTTTATCCCTTCGGCGGATATGACGTGTCCTAAGAACATAACTTCCTTGAGCCAAAATGCACACTCGCTAAGCTTCGTGTATAACTTCTCGGCCCTTAATATCTCTAGAACGATTCGAAGGTGTTCTTGATGCTCTTCCTTCCCCTTGGAGTAGATCAAGATATCGTCGATGAACACCACGACAAATTTGTCGAGGTATTGGTGGAAAACTCTATTCATCAAGTCCATAAATACCGCAGGGGCATTTTTCAACCCAAACTGCATCACTGTGAACTCATAGTGTCCATATCCTGTACGGAAAGCGGTTTTCAGAATGTCTTCTGCTCGAACCTTTAGCTGATGATAACCGGATTTGAGATCATTTTTTGAGAAGACTTCGGCTCCCTTGAGTTGATCGAATAGGTCATCTATCCTGGGTAGAGGATACTTGTTCTTAAGTGTCAGTTTGTTCAACTCTCTATAGTCGATGCACATTCGTAGTGATCCATCCTTCTTCTTGACAAATAGCACCGGGGCTCCCCAAGGTGAAACACTGGGTCTTATAAATTCGAGATCCAAGAGTTCTTGTAGTTGAGCCTTCAACTCTTGTGGTTCTTTTGGTGCCATTCTATACGGTGCTTTCGACACTGGTGCCGCTCCGGGTTCTAATTCAATCATGAACTCTAACTAACGGTCCGGTGGTAGTCCAGGTAGTTCTTCAGGAAATACATCCTGGAATTCTTGAACAATAAGGACATCCTGTATCTCTTCCTTCTTACTTTCGTCTCCATCGAGCCAAACAAACGGGTACTCTTCGCCTCTTCCTAAAACCATAGAAGTCCATGATCTTCCCGGTGGAGTCTGTGAATGAAACCTTCCTCTCCTTGCAATCGATTATTGCCTTGTGTTTGGTTAGCCAATCCATACCCATAATAATATCGGTGTCGGCCATGTCCATAGCGTTGAGGTTTTCGATTGAGATATGATCACTTCCTAGTTCGACTTCCACATTTGGACAACTTTGGCCTATGAGTACAATTTATCCCGTGGGTGTCACTATGTTTAGCGCTTCTTCTTTCCTTACGGTTTTTGGTTCAAGTAGATCTACACATGCTATTGAGATGAAAGAATGCGAGGCTCCGGTATCAAATAATATAATGATAGGCATACTTGAAATCTAGCAGATACCTGTGAGGTTCCCGACATCCTTTCCTGCATCGTCTCCCTGAGTCAGACAAAAGGCTCTCCCTTGACGGTTGGCCTATGGTGGTAGTTATGGCGCCTGGTTCCTGTTCTGATTCTGTAGAGGAGCATTTCCTCTAGGTGGCTGCGCCCTATTCTGACCTGCTCCAATCGGCTGAGGGTTCCGATTATAGTTGTTATATCCATTGTTTGAACACCTTGCAGCAAAGTGTCCCACTCTCCCACATCGGTAGCAAACATTATTCCTGGCCATGCATTCTCGTCCTAGGTGGTCTCTCCCACAACGATTGCAGTTGCTTCTGATAGGGGCAGGAGCACAGTTGGTCTGGGGTGCTCTCTGGAAGTGTTTGTTCCCAGATTGGAACCTCTGGTTTCCTTGCCATGGCCTCTTATGTGGACGGTGGTTCTGTCGAAATCCTTGGCGTGAAGGGTGTTCAAACCTCCTTTTGTTATCCTATCGAGGTGGTTGACTTGAAGATGCTTGCACCGCCGTATTTTTAGGCATGGTTGCCTCTATCGCCATTGCTCTCCTCAGTGCAAACTTGTATGTTAGTCCCTCAAGGCAAGCTAGTGCAGTCTGAATCTCCCTTCTCAGTCCGGATCGGAACCTTTTCAATTTCTTAGTGTCAGTATCAATGTGTTCCGGTGCATAGCACGACAGTGCACAGTATTTACGGTCATACTCTTGCACGGTGTCCTTCCTTGCTTCAGATTCATTAATTCTTCTTCCTTGCTCAGTCGGTACATTTTCGGGACATACCTCTCGTATAATTTGGCCTTAAATCCTTCCCAAGTAACAGTAGTAGCCTCCTCATCGGTGAGGGTGCTTAAATGGCTCTCCCACCAATAATCTGCTTCGCCTTGGAGTTGATAAGGCATACAGATCATTTTCTCCTCTTCAGTGCATTCGAGGTAGCGAAAGATTCGTTCCATGCCCCGTACCCAGATGGCAGCTCTCTCGCGGCTTCCAGTACCGTCATAAGTAGGCGGTTTTTGTTGAGAAAATATTTCCCCTATCTTTCGAGGTGGAAGATGAGGTGGTGCCTCTTGTTCTCTTTCCCCCTGCTCCTCGCTTTCCTTATCTTCTTCCTCATGGATTTCATGAAGATTTCTTATACGAGGTCGGCCTCTTGGCGGCATTCTATAAAACGGGCAAAGTAGATGTTAAGCACAGTTGGATAATGGATTAGTTTGCAGAATTAAACATTCCTGTACAATCACTCACGTATTCATCGATCATCAATCATAGTTACAATCAATCATGCGGTATTATCATGCTATAGTGTAACACGCTATTCATTTCAATTCTAAAAATTCACAACATTATGCATGCATGGCTATCATTCGTTTCCCATTTCACGGTCAGATAAATCGCCTTGATAAATTAAGATTAACTAATACAATAAAAAAATATTCGTACGCCTCTAAGCTTGTTATCATTTTTTTGTTCCTTCGGAATTACGACTTGATGCATAGTTCGATCCTCTAGACTTTGATTCGGAGTTTTTCCCATAATATGATTTGCAAAATATCATATAATTAGTTGTTTTTCATTGTTGAGTCTCGTAGTGCATGTTTATGGAAACTATTTTTATCTTTCGATTCCTTTTCAGGCTGTGCCGCGGCCTGTGATCCTGCCAATGGTGAGCCTGCGGCATTTTGCCTTGTTTTCAGGTGTCTGTCGTTGCCCGTGGTGGGGGACCGCGGCTTTTGGCCATGTTTTGGGGCCTCTGTCATTGCCCGCGGTGAAGGACCGCGACATTTTGCCTCAATTTTTGGTCTCTGTCGTTACCCGCGGCGGCAGCCCGCGGTGAAGAATTTTCAGGCTTTTCGTTTCCCGCGGTGCGTGACCGCGGTTTTTGGATGGGAAGAGGCTAGCGAGGCGCGGTCGGCGGCCTCACCCGCGGCCTGACCGCGGTGATTTACCTTGTTTCCGAGCCTCTGTCGTTGCACGGGGTGATGGCTCGGTTTGTTGTGTCTCCCGCATCCTGTGGCCTCCTAATTCAGCGAATCCTTGCCATTTTCATGCATCAACTTTCTCTTACTTCGACTCGCGGTTAATTTCTCGTTTTATAATTACATTTGATTAATACTTGAAGTTGCTCATATTTGTTTCTTCAATTCTTAAGTTTATTATACCACGGTTGTATATATATTCGAACTTCAAGTTTTATAATGTGACCGCTATGTAACTCATTCGTTTGAGAAGATTTATTCAATCGTTTCCCCCCAAAAGATTTTCTTCATCCACACCATGAGTACATGGATAATTCGGAGCTCAATGTCGATTAAAACTTTGATTTTTCCATTAATTCATGACAAAATTGGATTCCCTTTGGAACCGATCGACAATGTTTAATCATTCATGATTACATTTTTAATACTTCCCAAAATATAAAATAATACTAAGTTAGGATTGCTATGCTAATCCTAAGCTAAAAGGTGAATCGCTTCTTTTCTTCACTGGTGGAATACTTCATCGTTATCACCCATGCCGGTAAATGAGCCGCGGCGTCTTGATCAAATTGATATTACACCTCGTTGATTAAATTCCAATCTTCGTAATCGTGAGCCTCATGACCTACTACTCCTAGCTTGGGTTCGGCTAGACCTCTATTCAAGTTTTCTTCGTTGTTTCCCGGTGGTGCATCATTCATGGCTAGTAAGGCTTCGTCGTTTTCCTCCCATTCATTTAAGTTTCCTATTCCATCCCACATCATGGGGTCGTTGTCGAGTCCTAGTTGTCCTTGCTCGTCTTCTTCGCCTTCTTCTCCCTCCGGGTCTTCATCTTCTTCGGGGTCTTCTTTCGGGTCTTCCTCGTCTTCATCGTTGGCTTGTATCGCTTCATCTTGAGTCGGTGGTTGGTGCGGGTCTTCCATTTGGTCCATCTCTCGGATGTTTACCTTGTATACTCTTAGGACTCCTCTTTCTCGGACTCCATCCATGACGTATTCGACTATGCTTTCTTCATATCCGGGTGGCATTCTAGGTCCCGAGCCAAAGGGTCCAATTGGTGGTTCACCCGCCTCGTCATCTAGGGTCCAAAGTTGCTCCATGAATCCATCGGCATCGGCGAACACAAGGTTTTGCTCCACAAGTACTCATAGGAAATCGCTTGCTTGCTCGCAAGCCCATGGTCGCCAATTAACGGGTAAGATCTCCATGAGCCTTACGATTGCTTGGGCATAGTTAATCCCGTATTCCTCCACAGAAACCACAAGGAAGCCTACCTTGCAACACAGAGAACCTTAGAGGAGAAAATGAGCAGTGCAAGGTAGTGACCTTAAGGAGTGGAAAACAGTTTGATGAAAGACCAGCTGATGCACAACAAAAAGAGGCAGAATCTCCTGAAAATGAGAACCAGGTTGAGGTCAGAACACAAAGAGAAGGAAATGCTCCTATTAAGGAGGTTTAACCCTCAATTGATGAGGAATTGGTAACTCAGGAAAAGCAAACTGAAATTCCTGAGGGGAATGTACTCAACAGTAAGAGAAAATCTGTGGAGGATGATTACAATCTACCCCAGCCACCATTTCCTGGAAGATTCAAGAAACAGAAAGAAGATGAGCAGTGTAAAAAGTTTCTAGACATGTTAAAGCAAATCCACATTAATGTGCCTTTGGTGGAAGCATTGGAACAAATGTCTATTTATGTTAAATTCTTGAAGGACATTTTGACTAAAAAGAAAAGGCTAAAGGAGTTTGAAATTGTATCCTTGTTTGAGGAAGTAAGTGGACCTTTGCGAAGGCAGATCCCAGCAAAGCTAAAAGATCCAGGCAGTTTTACCATCCCTTGTTCAATTGGAGGAAGGGATGTAGGAAGAGCACTCTGTGACTTGGGAGCCAGTGTGATTTTAATTCCATTGTCAATCTTTAAGAAGTTGGGCATAGGAGGAGCAAGACCAACAACTATCACATTGCAGCTTGCAGACAGATCCATTATACATCCAAAGGGGAAAATTGAAGATGTGTTAGTTAGGGTAGATAAGTTCATTTTCCCTGCAGATCTCATCATTCTGGATTATGAAGCAGATAGAGAAGTACCTATCATCTTGGGAAGACCCTTTCTAACCACAGGCAGAACCTTGATCGATGTAGAGAAAGGGGAACTAATCATGAGGGTGCATGAAGAACAGGCTACTTTTGACTTGTATAACACTATGAAGTTACCAGATGAATCAGAGGACTGTTTCACAGTCAAAATTTTGGAATCAGTAGTAGAGGAGTATACTGCAGATTTGCAAAAAGAAGAATTTGAGAATGAGGAAGTGTCTGAAGAAAATGTTGTAGCATGGGTAGAGCGTGGCGCAAAGTTTGGGGGGGTACAAACCAAACTTTGAATCGTTGGATCTCATGAGTAGGGAATAGAAGGAGCCAAAGTCTTCCCTTGAAGAACCCCCTGAACTGGTGCTAAAGCCTTTACCAGATCACTTGAAATATGTGTATTTAGGAGAAGTTGAAACATTACCTGTGATTAATGCAGTTGCTTAAAAAACACAAGCAGACAATTGGATGGACAATATCAGACATCAAGGGAATCAACCGCACCATCTGTATGCATAAGATAATGCTAGAGGATGGGAGTAAAAACTCAATACAGCTACAGAGGAGGCTTAATCCTAACATGAAAGAATTTGTGAAAAATGAGATAATCAAATGGCTAGATGCAGGAATAATATTCCCCATTTCAGATAGCTCATGGGTAAGCTCAGTGCAGTGTGTGCCTAAGAAAAGGGGAGTAACTGTTATGCAGAATGAGTAGAAAGAGATGATAGCTACAAGGACAGTCACTAGGTGGAGGATCTGTATAGACTACACAAAATTAAATGATGCTACCAGAAATGATCATTTCCCACTGCCGTTTGTAGATCAGATGTTAGACAGATTGGCTGGTCAAGAGTATTACTGCTTTTTCGATGGATATTCTGGTTACCATCAGATTGCAATAGCCCAGAGCATCAAGGGTTGACTACATTTACATGCCCTTATGGAACCTTTGCATTTAGAAGGATGCCATTTGGTCTCTGTAATGCTCCAGCAACTTTCCAACGTTGTATGATTGCAATATTCTCTGAGATGATTGAGAATGGATTAGAAGTGTTTATGGATGACTTCTCAGTATTTGGAAAGGATTTTAACACCTGCTTAGGAAATCTAGAGAAGGTTTTGCAACTTTGTGAGAAATCACAGCTGGTTTTGAACTGGGAGAAATGTTGTTTCATGGTACAACAGGGGGTAGTTCTAGGACATAAGATTTCAAGCAAAGGCATTGAGGTGGATCATGCAAAAATTGATGCCATTGATAAGATGCCAGTTCCAAATTCAGTGAAAGCAGTTAGAAGTTTTCTGGGTATGCTGGTTTCTATAGAAAGTTTATCAAGGAATTTTCCAAGATAGCCAAGCCACTTTCAGAACTCCTAGAACAAGACAGGAAATTTGATTTCAGCAGTGAGTGTATGAAGACATTTACTAAGTTGAAAGTTGCACTCGGAAAACTCCTGTTGTGCAACCACCAAGTTGGGATGAACCTTTTGAACTAATGTGCGATGCAAGTAGTTATGCTGTAGGAGCAGTGTTGGGACAAAGAAAGGATATAATCTTCATATCCATCTATTATGCAAGCAAGACAATGGATGGAGCACAGAAGAATTACACTGCTACAGAAAAACAATTGTTGGCAGTAGTGTTTGCTTTTGATAAGCTTAGATCCTATCTGGTTGGGGGTAAGGTGATTGTGTTTACAGATCACTTTGCAATCAAGTACTTAATGGCTAAGAAGGCTGCAAAGCCAAGGCTCATCAGATGGATACTACTTGTGCAAAAATTTGATCTGGAAATCAAAAATAGAAAGGGAACAGAGAATCAGGTTGCTGATCACTTATTAAGACTGGAAAATCCATTTGGAGTGAATGACACAGTTCAGATCAATGATAATTTCCCAGATGAGCAGCTCATGGCTAGAAAAGAGGATGCACCTTGGTTTGCAGATTTTGCAAATTATCTTGCAACAGGCAGAAAATCATATGGTTTGTGATAACTCTCTTAAAGAGTTATTATTTTGTGTTGAATTTAATCAATTATGTCTTAGAATAGTCTTGTTTTATAGGATAAGTGGTAAAATATAGGTTAATTGGTCAGTCTGTTAAATTTAGGTTTATTATTTTGTTTTGTGTTAATCATAAGTTTTTGCGAAAAGGAATTGTTGGAATAGTATCACAGGCTTCATTATGCTGGAGCATGACAAGAGCAAGAAGAGTTGATATGATGTTGCAGCATAGGAGCAGCATGACCAGAACTCTAATGAGGAATCTTCGGGACCACAGCAGACAGGATCTTAGCACTTTTCAGATCCTGTCCCAAAAGCAAGACACGTGTCACCCACGAGAACTGTCAGAGCTGGAAGGTAGATTGAGGAGCCACGTGTAAGGCTTGAATGAAGCTGAAAGGGGACAAGGGAGATATTTTCAGGAGGATAGAGAGAGAAGACATACAACATTCAGAGAGCGGATCGACATAGGAGTTTGAGCAAGGAGAACGAGGAGTTCGTGAGAAGCAGAAGTGGATTCTGCAATAAACTTGAATAGCTTATCTTTATTTTGCAACTCATTTTTAATATTTCTACGTAAATGATGTTCAAAAACATGAGTTTGAATGTTATTTGCTTTTTATCTTTTGTAAGCATGAGCTAACCCGAGTGTATTTTATAATCGATTTTAAAACCATAGTCTATTAGTTTATGGTTATTTTGTGGGAAGAAATAGTATTAATTGTTTTAGCATTGTTTGGTTTCATTTTATATGCTTTCTTGTTATTTTAGTTTGGAGAAATCACAAAACACCATTAATTTACAAGCAATAGAATGTGCACGATTCACTTTCACTCCCTTGGGTACGATATCTGGACTTAGATCTGTATTACTTGTTTAGACATACGTGCACTTGCGTAAAATTATAATAGCTACTAGCACAACAACAAGTTTTTGGTGCCGTTGCCGGGGAGTGATTGATATTGAGTCTGAATGCTATTTTATTGTTTGAATTTGCATGCACAGTTGGTCGACTGAAGTTATAGGAAACTAATCATTTCCTATAATTGTAGGGAACGCTAGCAGTGTATGAGCGAGGAAACAATCGGTGAAATATTTCTATTTGATCCAGAGATAGAGAGAACATTTAGAAAGAACAGAAGAAAGCAAAGAGCTAGAAAGATGGCTGACAGAATTCCTGAGCCGAAAGTTGAGTTGGAGATTCCAGTTGATGAAAAAGATAGGATAATCAGAACTTATACAACACCGAGGTTCTTGGAGTTTGATCCAGGGGTTGCGAGGCCAGAAGTTCAGGCACTTCACTTTGAGTTGAAACCTGTGATGTTTCAAATGTTGCAGAGTTTGGGGCAGTTTGGGGGACAGGCTACTGAAGATCCACATTTGCATTTGAAATCTTTTCTGGAGATCTGTGATAATTTCAAGCTGCAAGGAGTTACACCCGAGGCCTTGAGAATGCGGTTATTCCCTTTTTCTCTAAGGGACAGTGCAAAAACCTGGCTCACTAATCTACCACCAGGATCTGTCACAACCTGGAACAAGCTTACTGAAACCTTTTTGTTGAAGCATTACCCTCTAACGAGAAATGCACGATGTAGGAATGCAATCATGGCATTCAAACAGGAGGATGAGTCTGTTAGTGAGTCATGGGAAAGATTCAAGGAATTGCTGAGGAGATGCCCAAACCATGGAATACCTTATTGTATTCAGATGGAGATTTTCTATAATGGGCTGAATGGTAATTCAAGAATGATTATAGATACAATGAAACTTGTGAAATTTTGGACAAAGTGGCTGCTAACAACTATTTCTGGGCAAATTCAAGAGCAGCGGCTATCTCCACTCCCAAGGTAGCAGGAATGCTGGAAGTTGATCCAATGAAAGCTTTGACTGCGCAAATGGAGGATCTGGAAGCAACTATGAAAAGCATTGAGAAGAATACCAGTCCAAGCAAAACAACTCCAATGTGTGTGTAGAAACCTCAGGACCTTTGGATTGTTTTATTGTGGGGAAGCACACCAGTTTGAAGAATGTCCATCAAATCCAGTGTCGGTTTGTTATATGGGGAACAGAAATCATCACCATCAGACTAACAATCCATATTCAAACACTTACAACATTGGTTGGAGAAATCATCCAAACTTTTCTTGGTCTGGACAAGGAAACCAAAATGCAGCAGGAAGGGAGCAGCATTATAACAAAGGAGGTTATAATCATCAGCAGAGTCTAGAAGCTCCACCTCCAAAACAAGAGAAAACCATGGAGGAAATGATGAAGGAATTCATGACTCAAAATGAAGTGCGGCTTAAAAATCAAGATGCTCTTATTCAGAGCCAAGCATCTTTTTTAAGGAGTCAGGAAGTGCAAATGGGGCAGTTAGCCAATGAATTGAGAAGCAGGCCACCAGGAGCATTACCGAGTAACACTGAGAATCCAATGAATGGAAAAGAGCATTGTAAAGTTGTCACACTTCGAAGTGGGAAACAGTTTGAAGAGAGAAGGGCTGAGAATTTGGAAGCAGGAGAAGGATCATCAGCAGGAGCCGCAATAAACAAATAAAATTTGCAAAAAGATAAGTTGCTGGAGAAGGAGGATGTGTCCCCTGATTTAAGAGTAGAAGAAGATCCTGTGGAGAAACCTGCAGAGATGCCTGAAGGAAACATTTCTAAAGCTAAGAGAAAATCTGGTTTGGAGGAATATGATTATGCACCACCACCACCATACCCAACCAGATTTAAGAAGCAGAAAGAAGAGGAGCAGTTCAAGAAATTTTTAGAAATGCTGAAACAAATTTATATCAACGTACCATTGGTGGAAGCACTTGAGCAGATGCCAACTTATGTGAAGTTTTTGAAGGACATTTTGTCAAAGAAAAAAGAGGTTGAAGGAATTTGAAACAGTATCATTGTTTGAGGAAGTAGGATGGACCTCTAAGAAGACAAATTCCAGCTAAGTTAAAGGACCAAGGGAGTTTCACTATCCCTTGTTCTATTGGAGGTCAAGATGTGGGTAGGGCTCTATGTGACCTAGGAGCAAGTGTAAATCTGATGCCATTGTCAATTTTTCAGAAATTGGGCATTGGAGGGGCTAGACCTACCACCATTTCTCTTCAGTTAGCAGACAGATCCACTGTACACCCTGAATGGAAGATTGAAGATGTGCTCGTGAGGGTAGATAAGTTTATCTTCCCTGCAGATTTTATTATTCTGGATTATGAAGCAGATAGGGAAGTGCCAATTATCCTGGGAAGACCATTTCTTGCTACAGGAAGAACACTGATTGATGTAGAGAAAGGGGAGTTGATCATGAGAGTACAAGATGAACAAGCTACTTTCAATTTGTTTAATGCCATGAAGGTTCATGATGATTCTGAGGAATGTTTTTCTGTAGAGGTACTGAAGTCAGCAATAGAGGAATATTTTGAGATAAATCATTCTGGGAAGGAAGATGATGCTGAGAAATTACCAAGTGAAGCTGCAGCATGGGTAGAGCAAGGACAAAAGTTTGGGGGAGTTCGGCAACCATTTGAGCCATTGGATCTGTTATCTAGAGAAATAAAAGGGACCAAGTCTTCTATGGAGGAACCTCAAGAATTAACCCTAAAACCTTTACCTGCTCACTTGAAATATGCTTACTTGGGAGAATCAGATACATTACCTGTGATCATAACAACAAATTTGAAGGAAGAAAATGAGCAAAGTCTGTTGGAATTGTTAAAAAGGCATAAGCGAGCAATAGGATGGACTATATCTGACATCAAAGGGATAAGTCCTACAATCTGTATGCATAAAATCTTGATAGAGGAAGGAAGTAAGAATTTTATTCAGCCACAGAGAAGGTTAAATCCCAATATGAAGGAGGTAGTGAAGAAAGAAGTGATCAAATGGCTGGATGCAGGGAGAGGTAGTGAAGAAAGAAGTGATCAAATGGCTGGATGCAGGGATTATATTTCCCATTTCTGATAGTTCTTGGGTAAGTCCTGTGCAATGTGTTCCCAAGAAAGGTGGAGTCACAGTGGTTCAGAATGAGAACAATGAAAAGATCACTACAAGGATAGTAACTGGATGGAGAATCTGCATTGACTACAGGAAGTTGAATGATGCAACAAAGAAGGATCACTTTCCTTTACCATTTGTAGATCAGATGCTGGACAAGAGTTTTACTACATTTTAGATGGATATTCAGGTTATCATCAGATAGAAATAGCTCCAGAACATCAAGGATTAACCACATTTACTTGTCCCTATGGAACATTTGCTTTTAGGAGGCTGCCTTTCGGATTATGCAATGCTCCAGCAACATTTCATCGTTGTATGATTGCTATTTTCTCTGAGATGATAGATAATGGATTGGAAATTTTTATGGATGACTTCTTAGTATTTGGGGAGGATTTTGAAGCATGTCTAGTGAATTTGGAAAAGGATTTGAAATTATGTGAGAAATCTCAGTTGGTGCTGAACTGGGAAAAGTGTTGTTTTATGGTGCAACAAGGAGTAGTCTTGGGACATAAGATATCAAAAGCTGGAATGGAAGTTGATCCAGCCAAAATTGAGGTGATAGAAAAGATGGCAGTACCAAGTTCAGTCAGAGCAGTTAGGGGTTTCTGGGGCATGCAGGGTTTTACCGAAGATTTATAAGAGAGTTTTCAAAAATTGCAAAGCCCCTATCTGAGTTTCTAGAGAAAGATAGAAAATTTGAGTTTTCTCCACAATGTATGGAAGCATTCTTGAAGCTGAAGTCTGCTCTGATTTCTGCACCAGTTATGCAACCACCAGATTGGAATTCCCCATTTGAACTTATGTGTGATGCTAGCAATTATGCTCTAGGAGTAGCTTTGGGGCAGAGAAAGGAGAAGATATTCAGGGTAATTTACTATGCAAGTCGAACCCTTGATGGAGCTCAGAGAAATTACACAACCACATAGAAAGAGTTGTTGGTTGTGGTGTTTGCCTTTGACAAATTTAGATCATATCTGGTGGGGTCCAAAGTAATTGTTTATACAGACCACTCAGCAATCAAATATCTAATGGCCAAAAAGGATGCCAAGCCGAGGTTAATCAGGTGGATATTGCTATTACAAGAGTTTGATATTGAGATCAGAGACAAGAAAGGAACTGAAAATCAAGTAGAAGACCACCTTTCCAGACTGGAAAACCTAAATGGAGAAGAAGAGATTGAGCAAGTAAATGATAAATTTCCAGATGAGCAGCTGATGAGATGTGAAGAGGAAGCCCCATGGTATGCTGATATAGCTAACTATTTGGCTACTGGGAGGAAACCTTATGGAGTCAAGTTTCATCATGACACAAAGTACTATTATTGGGATGATCCAATGCTGTACAGACAAGGATCAGATCAGATTTTAAGGAGGTGTGTACCAGAGAAGGATATGCAGGCAATTTTGGCAGACTGCCATGCTGCAGCATACGGAGGACATTATGGCGGACACAGAACAGCTGCAAAAGTTCTTCAGTCAGGTTTCTTTTGGCCCACTATTTTTAAATATTCATTCTCATTTGTGAAGAATTGTGATAGATGTCAAAGGGTTGGAAACTTGCCTGCTAGAAATGCAATGCCACTGAACAACATAATCGAGGTAGAACTGTTTGATGTGTGGGGAATGGATTTTATGGGCCCATTTCCAATGTCTTTTGGGAATGAATATATATTACTGGCAGTAGATTATGTGTCTAGATGGGTTGAAGCATGTGTTTGTGCCCGCAATGATTCAGCTACAGTAATGAAGTTCCTCCACAAAAACATTTTTACCAGATTTGGTACACCAAGAGTTTTAATCAGTGATGAAGGCACTCACTTCATCAATAAAAGATTGTCTGCAATGTTGGCCAAGTATAATGTTACCAACAGAGTTTCCACAGCTTATCATCCACAAACTAATGGGCTAGCAGAGCTTTCTAACCGGGAAGTGAAGAGTGTCCTTGAGAAGGTGGTGAATGTGACCAGGAAGGATTTGTCTAAGCACCTAGATGATTCACTCTGGGCCTACAGGACTGCTTATAAAACTCCTTTGGGAATGTCACCTTATAGGTTGGTTTTTGGGAAGGCTTGTCACTTACCTTTGGAGTTAGAACATAAAGCATATTGGGCAACAACGAAGCTGAATTTGGATCCAAAATGCAGTGGTGCAAGGAGGATGTTGCAGTTGAATGAGCTTGATGAACTGAGGCTGCAGTCATATGAAAATGCCAAGTTGTACAAAGAGAAGGTTAAGAAATGGCATGATAAAAGGATTCCTGAGAGGAAATTTGAAGAAGGACAGAAGGTTTTATTGTTCAACTCCAGGCTGAAGTTATTTCCAGGGAAGCTGAAATCTCGGTGGTCAGGACCCTTTGTAGTGGTCAAGGCGTATCCACATGGAGCAGTCGATTTGAAGAATGAGGATACTGGAGAAACATTCAAAGTAAATGGAGCTAGGGTGAAGCATTATCATAGAGGAAGCATAAACAAGGAGAAGGCTTCCATTTCCATTGAAGAGCCTTAAGCATCGGAGCCCCTGAACCATTGGAAGGGATTTCATCAAAATGGCATAAAAACTGGTTCAGGGAGTAATATCTTAAATTTATTGCATTTTATTATTTTTGCCTTATTATTAGTTTAGTAGTATTTATCTCTGATTGCTACAGCATGTAAATAACATGATTTCTATATTATACGTAGTTAAATTTCATGAATTAGAGTAATGCAAAGTTATTATTATAATATGATTTAGAATGTTTTTTAAGTTTTATTATAATAAAAAAAAGAGAAACAATTTTTGCGCTCTAATCTCAAATTCTCATTGCAGAGAAGAACACATGGAAGGCAAATAACCGTTGATGAACTGCTGCTGATGTCACCGGAGGCAGACTCACTTTTTGGCAGGTTATTTGTGGCAGTTAAATTTTGGAATTTTATATTGTGTTGTTTCAAAGGAAGTCGAAAGGGTTTCTATTTTATGTATTTATCATTCCTACTTTGTAATTCTGAAAAACTAAAAAGAGATATCACCATTTTGGGAATTTGAAAGAAGAAAAACGACAAGCGAAATCAAAGAAGCCGAAGGACTGTGAGGTTAAATAGCCAATGTAAGTACTCTTTTTCTCTCGTTATTTGTTGACATTGTGAATGGTAATTAGAGAGAAAACATGAGGAAGCATGCAGCCAACGGTAATTTTAAAATTTGAGTTTTCTGGAATTTGTGTTGGAAAATTTGTTTTTCTGAAGTGTAAGCTAAGCCTTTTGTGAATTTCATATTTGGGAAGTATGTGAGATCACCACATTGTGATGGGTAGTTGATTCTTAGGTTTAGAAAGGTGTTATGATTTACGCAAGCGAGGCTGAAAAAGAGTAATTTGTTTTCTTTCTAGGGTTGCTTGAAAATTTGGATTCGAGTAAGGGAAATTACTTAAACCTATTATTTTTCTTGAGTCTGTAAACCAAACTTTCTGAATTATTTACTGGAGCATAAAGTTTGGGGGAGGGTATTTTCCTTGCTTTGATGAACTGTTGTGAGATGGGTTGTTTTTGTTAGAATTGGGGAACTTTATCTCTGCATTGTGTTTGAAAAGATATCTAGTGCTTACTCTCTGAGTGGGTTGGGTACAGAAACATCAAGGATGAAAACTAAACAACCTGCGAAGAGAAAGCCTGGATCAGTGGAACAAAGTCCGATCCCTAGTTCTGAAAAGAAAGGGAGAGCACAGGAAAAACCAGTGCGAAGGTCTGGCCGAACTGCAGTTGCAACTATGGCCAGTAGGAATGCAAAACTTCCGAAAACAAGCGCAGACAATCCTGTGGAGGTGCCCGATGAGGAAGCATCTGTTGCAAAGAAGGAGGTGCAATCTGAGAAATCAAAAAGGGAGAAAGAGGGTCTGAAGAAATCGGTTTATGCTGCTGAACAATTACGACTGATTGAAGTAGAAAGAGAAAAATCAGCAGGAAGTAAGACGGCTACCCCATCTGCCTCAATCACGAAGAAGAAAGAGTCAAGTACAGCCCAGAAAGAGCAAAAGAAGCCAACTTCAAAAGTCCAACCCAAGAAATCAGTTACCCCAGCAAGAGAATCGAGACAAAAGAAAGTCGAGGATAAAAAGTAATCTGAGGAGGAAATTTCTGAGAATGAAGAAAGTGAGGATGTAGAGCGAGAAGAAGAAGCAAGCCAAGAAAGTGAGGAGGCAAAAACAGAATCTGAGGATGAGCAGAATTCAGAAGAGAGTGATGCTGCTGCATCAGAAGAGCAAGCATCAGATGATCAGGAATTGGAAGAAGAGTCAGAGAAGTCAGAAGCCGAAGAGGAAGAATCTGATGAAGAAGAGGACGAATCAGAGGAAGAAAAGGAGGAACCACCGAAGAAAGTTAACAAGAGAAAAAGGGAAGAAGAAGTTTCAGCAAGCAAGCAAGAGCCAATCCCAAGAAATCCTAAGACAGGAAGGAGGATTAAAGTGGTGGCAGTGAAAGAAGGAGAGACATCTGGCAAGTCTCAAAAAAAGGAACAAGTGAGTCAGAAGGAGCAAATCAAGAAAGGAAAGGCGAAGGTGGACGAAGGAAAGGTTTTGACTCCAGATGAAATTGACAATCTCCCAAAGTTCTCATCCAGGTTACACAAAGAAAGGATGAAGTTTGTCATGGAAAGACAGTTGTTAATCGAAAGAGGCTTCAAGAACCTGAAAGTGTTACCTGCAGACTTGATGAAGCAGATTGAGCAGCAGGGGTGGGAAAACTTTGTGGTTCCACCGCCTTTCCCCATCATCGCATTGGTCAAAGAGTTTTATGCAAACTGTGAGCAACCATCTACTGAGAGGCCTGAAATTGTTGCTACTATTCGAGGAAAAGAAGTGAGGCTGAATGCTGAATCGATTCATGAGGTATTTGGAACTCATGCACCAGTACCCGATGAGTTCATGGAGATCTGTTTTGCACCTACGAAGAAGCAGTTAGATAATGCCCTGAAGGTGGTAGGACTTCCGGGAGCACATTGGAATGATGAGGCGAAAGATAACAAATATGTGCTCTCCAAGTTCCTGCATTCTGAAGCGAATTTGTGGCTGCAGTTTTTGAAAAACAGGATCAGCCCAACTACTCATAATACCAACATTGGTCAGGACCGGATCCTGATGATTGCTGCCATTCTGAAGGGCGAGCCAATCAACTATTCACCTTTCTTGTTGATGTTGTTGGCTACTCTGTCTCAAAGGAGCGATGACCTCTCTTCTGCCCCTCTTTGATATCTGAGCTTTGCAAGAAAGCTGGTGTTCCATTTCATGATGAAGAGCCGCGCAAGACTATGAGGACTTATTTCAATATTGAATATCTGCGTCAAAGGCATGAGAATTCTCAGAAAAGAGAAAGAGTGGAGCCCTCTTCAGCTAACCAGACTTCTGTGCAGGTTTTGCAGGGTAGATTGGATGACAATTCTGAGCAAAGCACCCAAATCTTGAAGGAATTTGAGGACCTCCATACTCTGATGATGGAGATGCAGTTTCAGACTGATGAGTTGGTGAAGGAGGTGCGAAGCAAGAAAGCTGAAAAAGGGACGTCTGCTGCTAGAAAGAAGAAGAAGCCTACTTGAGGTTGTGGTCAATTCTAAACTCTATCCTTTTGAACAAAAACTCTGTTTTTAATTTGTGTTTGTGTGGATGTGTCGGGTGAATGTTTGAACCCGTTGTTTTTAGTTTGTTTGGTTTAAGTTGATGTTTTTATTTTGAATGGATGTTTAGTTTGTTTAGTTGATGGTTTAAGTGAATGTTATGAAGTATCGATAGTGTGTCTATTATCTTGTCTTGAGCTTAATGATGCGGGTGTGTGAGTAATCTCTTTCTCTCGAAATTTCATGAATGATAATTGAGTGATTGAGAGTCAGCCCCCAAGATTTTCAAGTTTAATCTTAGGATGATAGACTAGCTTGAAGAACAAAGTTTGTGGTTATTTGGTTTTTGAAAACCTGGTATGCTACGTGTTTTAGTTTAAATGGTACTTTAGTTGTGCTGAGAAAAGAACATGTGAGATGCCACCTACCTGAAAATGTTAGGTGTTGGTCCCGGATTATCAGGGTATAACTTGGCAGCGGAAAATGTGTTAGTTCGTTTCTTGCGCTCTGCTGGTTACTCAGCTGACTGGGACCTTGTCAGCTGGTAAGTCAACTGGCACTCTGAGTACTCAGCTGACTGGCAACTGGCTCGTCAGCTGGTAGCTCAAGACTTAGAATGTTTTTAGGTCTTGTTTGCACAGTTATATCAGTTTTCAGATATACACCAGCACTTGGGTGCTGGGTTTTAAATCAGTATGAAATGCAGAAAGCTGATAAAAGACAAAGGATT
This sequence comes from Plectranthus barbatus, assembly GCA_026898455.1. Classification (NCBI taxonomy): domain Eukaryota; kingdom Viridiplantae; phylum Streptophyta; class Magnoliopsida; order Lamiales; family Lamiaceae; genus Plectranthus; species Plectranthus barbatus. The sequence goes on from JAPKLW010004052.1 coordinate 26,146, forward strand.
TATAGTGGTTCGATCAACTGATCTACGTCCACTCTCCAGTCGTAGCACTGGAAATTTCACTAAGAGTAATCGGGTACAAGCGTCCTACGATCTATCTCTAGCTGGTGAATGCCTCGTCCACCAGTTCACTAGATCAACCGCTCCTGGCCTTGTCCTTCTTCAACTCTGATCAGCTGTTGGAGTGCGAGCACGTCACTTCAACCTCCTTAGCTGACTGCGTGGGTGTTTAGTTCTCCCAAGAACGTATCTTCTCAATACGGCAAAAAGCCCGTAATAACTCAGGTGCTGGCTGGCACAAGAGCTGCTGTGAACTTCCTCGGAAGAGAAAGAACACCAAAGAGATCAATAACTTACAAGCTGGAAGCTTGAAGTCTCGTGTTTGAATAAATCAACACACGGATAGCCTTTAGAAAGGCCTCGAAAGATTTGCTTGCTTGCTTGTGCGTAATAAATTCTGAGTCTTTCGGTAGGTCAAGAGTATTGAATGTTGGGAAGCAAGCTTCTTAAATGTTGGTAGCTCCAACCTATTTATAGATGCAGGATCCCATTCAAATTTCTAGCCGTTTGGACTCATCCGGAAAAGGTCTCTGTCGTCGCATGTCCTTCTGACGGCGGCAGGTAGGAATTTCCGGAAAGCGCCATGCTTTTGTCCACTTTATCTGACATTGATCTCTTTATGTCAGAACAGCACTATTCGTCAGTACGAGGAATCGGAACTGGTGTCTTGAACTGATAGACTTTAAGGTATCCTCCCTTAAAGTCATGCTTTGTCAGTTTATTCCTCAGACGAATCTTCTTTTTTTGTCTCTAAGACTCTGGGAGAGCGAATCTTGAATTCTGCTGGTAACATCCGACTGGTAGAACATTCTGGTGATCTTGTGCTGGCAGTCTCTGCTGGTGACTTGCGCTGGCACAATCTAAGTCTGCCATATGTCTGATGTTAACTCTTGGAATCTCCCATGACTGGTGGCTTCACCGCTGGTGAACAATGTCAGTGAGAACACCTATTCTGCTGATAAGGTTTGTCAGCTCCCTGCTGATGAAAACCTTCCCAACTGGTGAACAGTAGCCAGTCATTAGCTCTTATCATGCTGATGAACAGTGTCAGCACGAGTCTTGTCAGTCGCTTGCTGGTGAGACTTTTCTCAACTGGTAAGTACATCTCATGCTGGTGAACAGTAGCCAGCATGAGTCTTGATCAGCTGCGACTTACAACTCAAAAGACCTAAACAGGACTTTACATTTGAGATCTAGAGCTATCTAGAGACAACTGACGCTGGTAGGACTTAGGATTTGATCCACCAAAACACCAAACTAGAATCTAAACAAGTAGCTACTGGGGAGAGGAAACTTAGCCAAATTTCCCAACAATTTCCCCCTTTTTGGTGCGATCAAAGCCTAACCAGCGAGCACTCAGCTGATGAGGAAAGTTACAAATTATTTCAGGGTTTTACAAAATAAACCTATCAGATCTAAACCCATGAAACCACTTCCTCACATCAGCTCTAACTAAAATCTTCCCCCTCAAACAAAAAGGGATATTGCTCGTTTAAAAAATGAGAATTGAGATCAGAGCAAAAAGATTTAAAGTGTGTGATACGAGTGCTGGTGCTGATTACACTGGAAGTGTAAGTTCAGCTGGTAAGTAAATACTTAGACAATTTGTTGGACAATGAGGAATTGTCATCAACTTGTCAGTAATCAATCCATTAATATGTTTGCAGTTACAAGTACAGGATAGAAAACTGACTAGTCTAAAGATACAGATACAACAAATTGAAGAAGCTAGACTATGGCTGAGAAGATGATCCTGGTGATTGAGTTCTGCTGGTTAAGGACCTCAGGATCTCAGTGAGCACTGCCATATCTTGTCTGCTCTTCTCCCTTTCCTCAGCAGCTATCCTCCTCTCCTCTTCAGCAAGACGGACTCTCTCAACCTCAGCACGTGCTCGCGCACTTTCCCCCTCTTGGATCCACGCCAAAAAGGAGGACACTCCAGCGGTGAATGACTCCATTTGTTGAGTCATCTCGGTTCGGAAGCTGGTGAAGCGCTGGTCCATCCTGGCATCAATGATAGCAAGAAGCTGCGCAGGGGGATGGATCTCGGAGATTGGCTGTGCTGATACTTCAATGGAAGAGGAAGGGACATCAGTTGCGGAAGGAGCCGCTGCTGGTTCAGATGCAGCTGATATCTCCATCGGGGCTGGCTCCTCCGCTGGTGCTGCTGCTGGCTCCAAGACTGGTGCATCAGCTGCTGCTGACTCCTCGGCTGATACAGCAGCTGCTGGCTCTGCTACTGGCACCCCAGCTGGAGCTGGGTGGACTTCGTCAAAAACGGGTGGGGCTGTGAAATCCACCACTTGCCAGTCCATATGATCAGGGACGAGATCGCCCGAGACAATAGGAACAGGAGGGACGGCAAGGGTCAGCCACAAACCACTAGAAGGATCCTCCTCCACAATATGGTCTACCAGCAAGGCGCAGGCAGCCATGTCGAACAGGATAGCATGGTAGGGAGGGATCCTTGGGAGGGTAACCAGCACGTTGAGGCATCGGAGCGCGTACGTCAGCTGGTACCCCCGACTGGTGACTCGGAACTGGAGGAAAGGTAACTTGACCTTTTTCTGTGGCGGGAGGCCGGAGCTTCCAGTCAGCTGCCTATATTCTGCAATCTTCAGCAAGCGGCGCTGGATCCTCCTTGTAGACAGCTGCTGGGGGCATTCAGGATCGGTGCCCATGAAAGCATTAGCCCACTCCTCCTCCGCTCTCCAGTAGCCAAGACCCAGCCTGGCATAGAGAACCGCCCGCTTCTCCACAGTCAGCAGGCGCTGGCATATATCAAAAGTCCGCCATCTCCGGAACTCCAGACATAGTTTCGGATCCACCCTCCAGAGTCTACGGTAGCTGGATATTATCTCGTCATTGACGGCATTTTCCACCTCCACCGTGATGTTCTCAGCATACTCATAGAGAGTGGAGTTGTAATATTCCACTGGCTGCAGGGGCAGGCACCAGTCAGTGATTCTGGAGGCATATACCGACTGGTGGGGGAGTCCGCTGAAAGGTATGATGTTGAATGCAGATGGCTCTGGCACTCTTGAATTATGAAATGCCATCTCCCCGCGCTGCTCCCACCGGTGCACCCCTGTCACTCGTGCCTGGAAAGTATCCTCATCAACCAGTTGATGCTCTTGGATGCAGAGCATATAAGGGCGCCTTTCAGTTCGAGCACGCCTAACTGGTGATGTAGAGAATGCTGCTGGTCGCCCGGAAGTTGATGTCGAAGCATCTGTAGATCGGGGGCGACTGGCAGGATGATGAGCCTTATCATCAATGTCTGGGAACAGATCCCTTGGCTCCATCCTCTGCACCATTGAATGATGAACCACCTCCGCAGCTGGCTCCTGCTCTGGCTCCTCAGCCCTTGGTTCCTCTTCATCCTCGGATTCAGAACTGACATCCGAGAAGCTCGCCAGTTGTACCGGGGTGGTCGTCCGCTCTTCTACTCCTCCACTGGCACCCCCTTGCGCGGCCAGTGGGTCTTCCGCAGCTCCTCCACTGGCTTCCCCTTGCGCAGCCAGTGGGACGTCCGCACCTCCACCAGTAGCTTCCTCTTTCTCCTGGTACTGGTCCACGATAGACATTATGTCTTCGTCAGCACCGATCACCAGCAGTTGTTTAAATGTTTCCTCAGGTAGGAGCTCGCCTGGTGGGGCTGGTGCTGGTCGGCCGGCACTTGAGATTTGGAGCGCTTTTCCTTTGCCCTTGGCCGCCAGCTTCATCTGTTCTGCCAGCTCTGCCTGGCGCCTGGCCTCTGTCTCGGCCTTGATTTTGGCAAACCGCTCATCCCTGGCCGCCAGTTCCGCCTCTCTCCTCTGCTGGGCAGCCAAGGCCTTCAGTCTAGCCTGGGCTTGCTTCTTCCTGACTACGGAGGCTTGCTGCTCCTTCTTCGCCTGCTCCACCAGCTTCTGAGCTCTGGTCTGGATGCGCTTCCTCTTGCGAGTCATCCTTTCGAGGGTCTCCTCCTCAGTCAGTCCCAAGACGGACTTCTTGACTGGGATGGAGATCTTCCCAGACTCAGGGTCATATGCAACAGCTGATGGTGGCTGCTGGTGCTTGGAGGTCTTGGGCTTCTTGTGGGATGGCTTCTTGGTGACTGGTACCAGTTGTACATCCCGTGGGTGGATACCAGTCGCCGCAGCCACCGCGCCTTCCATAGTCTCGAAAAGAGACTCCATCTCCAGCTTCCTCTTCAGCTGAGCTCTTGCCTCATCAGTCAGTGGGAGAGCCACTGCTGGGACTTGCTCTCCCAGGTCTTCTGAGTCCTCCTCAGAAACGACCTCAGCAGGGTCCACTGCTGACTTCCCTTTCAGCCTTCGTGGCTTCTTGTAATCTGGGTGGGGCAACTTCGCCTTCGTGGCTGGTATGAAGTCGGAACCAACAAGTTGTTCCCCCTGATCCACGCCATCACCTAACTCCATCTCCAGGATGTGGCTGATCCTCAGCCCGAAGGATACGGCGTGGGCAAATCTCCCTTCCGTTGGCACGATGACATTTCGTGCCACATTCTCCAGCAACCGGCCAAAGAAAAATTCGGCCCAGTTGCCCTGAATCCCATCCACCAGGGCACACATCACGGAGAACTTCCGCAGGCTCAACTCGGCGTACGAGCCGACTTCACATTGCAGCATGCGAACTACAATGTCGCACACCATCTGCCAGTACTCCTCCATCTCGGACTTCTTCATGCCAGTCCGGAAGGCGGTGACTTCTGGCTTCTTCCACTGCGCCCACCTCCTCCGAAATTCCGCCGTATCATCCTGAAGATACGTGGCTACTTCTTCTCCTTCATACCTCAGTCCGAAGAGATCGGCGAGGTATTCCGCGGTGACGGTGATCAGGTGACCAAAAACGGAAGTGGTGAAAGACTTCCTGTCGTCAGCTATCACGGCCCGAGCGTAGAACTCGGCTACCATGTGTGGATGAAATGTTTGGGGTGTCGCCGTCAGGTACTGTCGGAGATCCTCTCGGTCAATCATCTCCATCAGCTCCTCCCCGTAATTTTTCAGGGCCAATTTCGCATTCAATATTTTCTCTTTCTGGACCTGAGCAGCCCTAACCTGCGCGTTTGAGAGCTGTCCCCTGGTCGCCGGTCTATTCAACTGAACCAGTCGGGCGAATGGATATGTGTAATCCACATCTTCAATCTTCACTATGCCAGTATATGTTGGCATATGGGCTTC
>JAPKLW010004053.1:0-28070 GCA_026898455.1 Plectranthus barbatus
GCAGACCCGACATCTCGTACTCAGTCGGAGTGTGTGCCAGATTTCAAGCCAATCCGAAAAGGTCACACATGGAAGCTGCAAAGAGGATAGTAAAATATCTGAAGGGGACTGAATCTCTTGGAATATGGTATCCCAGAAATGATGAGCTTACACTCATTGGATATTCAGATTCAGACTTCGCTGGATGCCGTATTGACCGAAAGAGTACCAGTGGTACGTGTCAGTTTCTAGGACACAAGCTAATCAGCTGGTTTAGCAAGAAGCAGCACTCAGTTGCTACTTCTACCACTGAGGCTGAGTATGTTGCCGCTGCCAGTTGCTGTGCTCAAGTTATTTGGATCAAGCAACAACTGGAGGATTATGAAGTGGACACTGGCTGTGTTCCCATCTATTGCGACAACAACAGCGCTATGTGCATCACGAAGAATCCGGTTCACCACTCTAGAACCAAGCACATAGATATTCGACATCACTTCATACGTGATCATGTCGAGAAGAAGGATGTCAGCGTAGACTACATCAGAACTGAAGATCAACTGGCTGACATCTTCACCAAACCTCTGCCAGAAGCAAGATTCAAGGAGTTGTGCATCAAACTCGGTCTTTTGGAGATTGATGCGAGCCCAAGTGTTGAGGAAGAATGAGTCCCAGCTCTCATTCTGTTCTTGGTCTTCTGAAAGACGCTGATAACGACTAAGTCCAAGCTCTTAGTTGTTTTTATTTAAGTGGTATCTCAAGATCACTGATGGCTCCTACTGGCGGAACTTATCTCTCAAATGTCTAAGGAAATGAGTCCCAGCTCTCATTTCAATTTGCCAGCATAAACCATCAGTTGAAAGAGAATTGGGTCCCAGCTCCCAATTCCAAGTGATGATGAGGAGTGGATTTCTTGAAGAGAAGATTATGCGGAGTGAATCGAGTTCAAGCTCTCAATTCTTTCAATCTTTCAAGCTGTCAGCAGACAACTGGCGAATTTTCTACGACTGATGAAATTGAGTCCCAGCTCTCAATTTATCCAAGTACTCGGGAGCCAGTCGTAAGTATCAGTTGTCAACTGGTAAGGAGGCCATGCTGACAGGGGGAAGTGCTCAACTGGCATATGCTACTGATGACCAGTTATGCCAGCTGTCGCAGAAAAGGCGGGATTGTTCAAATCCGAGTAGCGTGTACAGTCCTCAGAATTTAATGCGGCATTTAATGCCACATTTAATGTGCACAGTGTCTGCGCAGTCCGACGCTTGGTTGACACCAATCGTTGCGTGCCACGTCAGCTCCACGTCGCGGCGCCCGTCAGCACGACCGCGCACGTCACCACAGGGAACCGGGCCTGCTGATGACCGTCGATCCTCGCTTGCTGAGCGTTGATCCTGGACGTCTGATCCTGCATGGCCCGAGTACAAATACCCGATCACTTCCTTCGGGTTAACCTTTATGTTTCCCTACTTTCAGAACCCTAATATCTTTCAAAAATCTCTCATCTTCCCTTGAGTTATTTTCTGAACCTTGAATCTTTCTGAAGTCATGGCATCATCTTCTCAACCTCCAGCTGATAACCCTCCATCTACACCTACATCATCCTCGTCTGGTTCACCAGACCTACCAGTAGCTGAAGCTCATATGCCTACGTATACTGGCATAGTGAAGATCGAAGATATCGATTACACCTATCCGTTCGCTCGACTGGTTCAGTTGAACAGGCCAGCGACCAGGCGACAGCTCTCTAACGCGCAGATTAGGACTGCTCAGGTCCAAAAGGAGAAAATTTTGAATGAGAAACTGGCCGAGAAACATTTCGGCGAAGAGCTGATGGAGATGATTGATCGAGAACAGCTCCGTCAGTACCTCACGGCGACGCCCACGACCTTCCACCCTCATATGGTTGCGGAGTTCTATGCTAGGGCGGTTATTGCTGACGACAGGAAGTCGTTCACCACTTCAGTTTTCGGGCACCTGATCACCGTCACCGCGGAATACCTCGCCAATCTCTTCGGTCTGAGGAATGAAGGAGAGGAAGTGGCCATGTATCATCAGGATAATACAGTGGAATTCCGGAGGAGGTGGGCGCAGTGGAAGAAGCCAGAAGTCACCGTCTTCCGGACTGGAATGAGGAAGTCAGAAATGGAAGAATATTGGCAGATGGTATGCGACATTGTGGTACGCATGTTGCAATGTGAGGTCGGATCGTACGCTGAGCTGAGCCTGCGCAAGTTTTCCGTGATGTGTGCGCTTGTCGACGGGGTTGAGGGCAACTGGGCTGAATTCTTCTTCGGCCGGTTGCTGGAAAATGTAGAAAGGAACATCACTGTTCCGACTGACGGCAGGTTTGCTCACGCCGTATCCTTCGGGCTGAGGATCAGCCACATCCTGGAGATGGAATTGGGTGATGGCGTGGATCAGGGGGAACAGCTGGTTGGTTCCGATTTCATACCAGCCACGAAGGTGAAGCTGCCTCGCCCAGATTACAAGAAGCCACGCAGGCTGAAAGGGAAGTCAGCAGTGGACCCTGCTGAGGTCGTTTCTGAGGAGGACTCAGAAGACCTGGGAGAGCCAGCACCAGTTATGGCTCACCCGCTGACAGCAGAGGCAAGAGCAGAGTTGAAGAGGAAGCTGGAGACGGAGTCTCTCTTCGACACCATGGAAGGCGCGGTGGCTGAGGCGACTGGTATCCACCCACGGGACGTACAACTTGTACCAGTCACCAAGAAGCCTAAGACTTCCCAGCACCAGCAGCCACCGTCAGCTGTTGCATATGACCCTGAGTCTGGGAAGATCTCCATCCCAGTCAAGAAGTCCATTCTGGGACTGACTGAGGATGAGACGCTGGAGAAGATGACCCGCAAGCGCAAGAGGGTTATGACCCAGGCTCAGCGGCTGGTGGAACAGGCGAAGAAAAAGAAGGGCGCCTCCATCGTCAAGAAGAAACAGGCCAAGGCGAGGCTCCGGGCTCTGATTGCCAAGCAGAAGAGAGAGGCGGAGTTGGCTGCTCGTGATGAGAGATTTGCCAAGATCAAGGCTGAGCACGACGCCAGGCGTCAGGAGGAAATGGCCGAACAATTGCGCCAGGTGGCCAAGGGCAAGTGGGATGTGCCCGAAACCTCCACAAGTGCGAGGCCACCAGCACCAGCACCAGGCGAGATCTTACCAGAAGACTCCTTTACTCGCCTGCTGGTAATGGGCGCTGAAGAGGATGTACTATCCCTTGTGGATAAGTACCAGGAGGAGGAGGTCGCTGAAGTCCCTCCACCCGCGCAAGGGGGTGGTGGAGGTGAAGAAGACCCACTGGCCGCGCAAGGGGGTGCCAGTGGAGGAGAAGAAGTACGGGCGACCACCCCGGTAAAACTGGCGAGCTTCTCGGATGTCAGTTCTGAATCCGAGGATGCAGAGGAGCCAAGGGCTGAGGAGCCAGAGCAGGAGCCAGCTGAGGAGGTGACACATTACTCCATGGTGCAGAGGATGGAGCCAAGGGATCTGTTCCCAGACCTTGATGATAAGGCTCGTCGTCCTGCCAGTCGCCCCCGATCTACAGATGCCTCGACATCAACTTCCGGGCAACCAGCAGCATCCTCTACATCACCAGCTAGGCGTGCACGTACTGACAGGCGACCATACATGCTCTGCATCCAAGAGCATCAACTGATTGATGAGGATGCCTTCCAGTCGCTAGTGACAGGGGTACACCGGTGGGAGCACCGCGGGGACATGGCGTTTCTAAATTCACGAGTGCCTGAGCCTTCCGCATTCAACATCATCCCCTTCAGCGGACTCCCCCACCAGTCGGTATACGCTTCGAGAATTGTTGACTGGTGCCTGCCCCTGCAGCCAGTGGAATACTTCAATTCCACTCTCTATGAGTATGCTGAAAACATCACGGCGGAGGTGGAGAATGCCGTCAATGACGAAATGATATCCAGCTACCGTAGACTCTGGAGGGTGGATCCGGATCTATGTCTGGAGTTCCGGAGGTGGCGGATTTTTGATCGATGTGAGCGCCTGCTGACAGTGGAGAAGCGGGCGGTCCTCTATGCCAGGCTGGGTCTTGGCTACTGGAGAGCGGAGGAGGAGTGGGCTCATGCCTTCATGGGCACTGATCCTGATTGCCCCCAGCAGCTGTCTACAAGGAGGATCAAGCGACGCTTGCTGAAAATCGCTGAGTATAGGCAGCTGACTGGAAGCTCCGGCCTCCCGCCACTGAAAAGGATCAAGTTACCTTTCCTCCAGTTTCGAGTCACCAGTCGGGGGTACCAGCTGACGTACGCGCTCCGTCGCCTCAAAGTGCTGGTTACCCTCCCGAGGATCCCTCCCTACCATGCTATATTATTCGACATGGCTGCCTGCGCTCTGCTGGTAGATCACTTAGTAGAGGAGGATCCCTCTCGTGGTTGGTGGCTGACCCTTGCCGTCCCTCCTGTTCCTATTGTCTCGGGCGATCTCGTCCCTGATTCCATGGACTGGCAAGTGGTGGAATTCACAGCCCCAACAGTTGTTTCTGAACAAGTCCTGCCAGCTCCAGCAGCAGTGCCAGTGGTGGAATCAGCTGAGGTACCAGCAGCTGATGTACCAGCAGAGGAACCAGCAGCAGCAGCAGTACCAGCGGAGGAGCCAGCCCCAATGGAGATCTCAGCTGAATCCGAACCAGCAACGGCTCCTTCCGCAACTGATGTACCTTCCTCTTCCCTTGAAGTATCAGCGCAGCCAATCTCCGAGATCCATCCTCCTGTGCAGCTTCTTGCACTCATTGATGCCAGGATGGACCAGCGCTTCGCCAGCTTCCGAACTGAAATGACTCAACAGATGGAGTCTGTAACCGCTGGAGTGTCCTCCTTTTTGGCGCGGATCCAAGAGGGGGAAAGTGCGCGAGCACGTGCTGAGGCTGAGAGAGCCCGTCTTGCTGAAGAGGAGAGGAGGATTGCTGCTGAGGAAAGGGAGAAGAGCAGACAAGATATGGCAGCGCTCACTGAGATCCTGAGGTCGCTCACAAGCAGAACTCAATCACCAGGATCATCTTCTCAGCCATAGTCTAGCTTCTTCATTTTGTTGTAAGTATTTGTATCTCTAGACTAGTCAGTTATCCTTCCTGTACATGTAATGCTACATCATTAAATGGATTGATTACTGACAAGTTGATGACAATTCCTCATTGTCCAACAAATTGTCTGAGTATTTACTTACCAGCTGAACTTACACTTCCAGTGTAATCAGCACCAGCACTCGTATCACACACTTTAAATCTTCTTGCTCTGATCTCAATTTTCATATTTTAAACGAGCAATATCCCTCTTAGTTTGAGGGGGAAGATTTTATTTAGAGCTGATGTGAGGAAGTGGTTTCATGGGTTTAGATCTGATAGGCTTATTTGTAAAACCCTGAAATACTTTGTAACTTTCCTCATCAGCTGAGTGCTCGCTGGTTAGGCTTTGATCGCACCAAAAAGGGGGAAATTGTTGGGAAATTTGGCTAAGTTTCCTTTCCCCAGTAGCTACTTGTTTAGATTCTAGTTTTGGTATTTTGGTGGATCAAATCCTAAGTCCTACCAGCGTCAGTTTGTCTCTAGAATAGCTCTAGTCTCAAATGTAAAGTCCTGTTTAGGTCTTTTGAGTTGTAAGTCGCAGCTGATCAAAGACTCATGCTGACACTGTTCACCAGCATGAGAAGTGCTTACCGCTGGCTACTGTTCACCAGTTGGGAAAGTCTCATCCGAAGGCGGCTGACAAAGTCTCGTGCTGACACTGTTCACCAGCATGAGAAGAGCTAATGACTGGTTACTGTTCACCAGTTGGGAAGGATTTCACCAGCAGGCGGCTGACAAATCCTACCAGCAGAATACGTGTTCTCACTGACACTATTCACCAGCGGTGAAGCCACCAGTCATGGGAGATTCCAAGAGTTAACATCAGACATATTGGTAGACTTAGATTGTGCCAGCGCAAGTCACCAGCAGAGACTGCCAGCACAAGATCACCAGAATGATCTACCAGTCGGATGTTACCAGCAGAATTCCAGATTCGCTCTCCCAGAGTCTTAGAGACAAAAAGAAGATTCGTCGAGGAATTAACTGACAGAGTATGACTTTTGGGAGGATACCTTAAAGTCTATCAGTTCAAGACACCAGTTCCGATTCCTCGTACTGACGAATAGTGCCGTTCTGACATAAAGAGATCAATGTCAGATAAAGTGGACAAAAGCATGGCGCTTTCCGGAAATTCCTACCTGTCGCCGTCTGAAGGACATGCGAGGACAGAGACCTTTTTCGGATGTGTCCAAACGGCTAGAAGATTTGAATCGGATCCCTCGGCTATAAATACCTGGGATCCATCAACATTCAATACTCTTCACCTACCGAAAGACTGCAAATTTATTACGCTCAAGCAAGTAGAAGCAAAACACTTTCGAGGCCTTTCTATAGGCTATCCGTGTGTTGATTTATTCAAACACGAGACTTCAAGCTTCCAGCTTGTAAGTTACTGATCTCTTTGGTGTTCTTTCTCTTCTGAGGAAGTTCACAGCAGCTCTTGTGCCAGCCAGCACTTGAGTTATTACGGGCTTTTGCCGTATTGAGAAGATACGTTCTTGGGAGAACTAAACACCCAGTGAAGCTGTGGAGGTTGAAGTGACGTGCTCGCACTCCACCAGCTGATCAGAGTTGAAGAAGGAAACAAGACCGGGAGCGGTTGATCTAGCGAAGTGGTGGACAAGGGTCGCACCAGCTAGAGATAGATCGTAGGCAACTTGTACCTGATTACTCTATAGTGAATTTCCAGTGCTACGACTGGAGAGTGGACGTAGATCAGTTGATCGAACCACTATAAATCCTTTGTCTTTTATCAGTTTTCTGCATTTCATACTGATTTAAAACCCAGCACCCAAGTGCTGGTGTATATCTGAAAACTGATATAACTGTGCAAACAAGGCTAAAAATATTCTAAGTCTTGAGCTACCAGCTGACGAGCCAGTCGCCAGTCAGCTGAGTACGCAGAGTGCAAGTTGACTTACCAGCTGACAAGGTCCCAGTCAGCTGAGTAACCAGCAGAGTGCAAGAAACGATTAATCACATTTTCCGCTGCTAAGTTATACCCTGATAATCCGGGACCAACAGGATGCTTTTGACACTAGAAATTAATAATTAGTGAAAACCTTAGACCAAGCCATCTCTCAAGAACAGGGATGCAATTCTTGCATTATATTCTAAGATGCTTCTAAGCTATTAACCACAAATTTAACTCCGGCCAAAAGAGACAGTTTAGCATGGCACGTAACCATACCGCACAGCCCTTAAAGCTTTTGTTATCTATAATTTAAATTAATCCTAGAATACTTGTGAAAGAGGTCTACGCAAGCTACACTCGTAGACGTTTACGCAAAGCCCTCCCACTATTCACATGATTTAAATTATTTGTCTAGAAATCCCAACAACCGTACCCATGCACCTCTAGGAACTAGCAAGCTACACTTGTAGACGTTTACTAGAACGAGAGATACACTTACAGCCTAGGACCGCTTTGTGGAGGTCTATTGATTTTAATTAAAAAAATTTGCTTAGTATTTTTCATTTAAAAGGTTTCTTTATGCGCACACATAATTTCTTTGTCATTATATTTTCCAAATTTTTGCATGTAATAATACAAGCCCAAAAATTCCCAAAATATAATCCAACAAAAGAAATTAATCACATAAGCATGCTTGAAGAACTGTAAATAATAAAAGCGATAAAACATGCTTTTCCTATTATCTACACATGCTTAATTGAGCACATAAATAAATCACATATCATACGAGAACAATTAAGGCAAACAAAAATTCCTCGTGGCCCCAAAAATAGAAAAAAATAAATTCTATCTATTACAATTTAAATTTAGAATTAATTTGGATAAATCCAAATCTTTTCAAATCTTCCAAATCTTCAAGGGCCTTCAAATCTGGATACACCAAATCTTTTGGAATTTAGGCCTTTATGATCTGATGATTTGCCCTAACCCTTATGTAAACCCTAGGGTTTACACAGGATTGTGCAAACCACCAAAACACGAGCCACCACGACGGGACAGCAGCCAACGACGACCGCAGCCGTCGCCAACACTGCCGGACCCAGCGCCGCGCGCGCCTTGTTGTGCCGCGCCGCCGTCGCCCGCGGCTGCACGCGCGCGCGGCCTCCTGCCGCCGCCGTGCACCGCCCTTCGTCGGCCCCGTCTTCGTTCTTCGTCCTCGACCCGTCCAATTATAAAATTTGAAAAATACAGAAATCTATTCTATTACAATTTTTCAAAACTACACTAATCATGGATTTTCTCGTGATTTTACAAAAACAATTCAGCCCTACACGGATAAACCACCGCGGGCTGAATCAACAGGTTGCCACGAGGAACAAAAACCAACATCCACAAAATAATAAATTCATACATACATATCGAATTTAATTATGAACAACAGAGCCATAAATCAGAAACTTGGCTCTGATACCAATTGTAGGGTTTTACCGTGAACCGAATCACCAAAACCAAACTGAACCGGATCGATTTATGGATATTGCACATAATTAAAATTCACAAAACCCTAGCATGCTCCTATGAATTTAATGCATATCGTGGATTGAGGAATTACCGTTATTCCGTCGTGTCTGAACCGATCTTTTGCGTTTGAATTTCCAATTTAAAATCAACCACGCAATCCGATTTAATCTGCGGAAACAGAAATTAGAGATCTAATTTCTAGATTAAAATTGAAAATAAAGAGGGTAGAAAGAAAGAAATCTGTTCTCCAGATTAGATCTTCAGATCTGTATCCCGGTGCTGATCAGATCTACTACTGGTGAGGACTCCGTAGATCTGTGGCTTGAGCAGGACCAGAATTCGAAAATTCTCCTCCTTTCTCTTATGGATCGGCGCCTCCCTCTCTCTCTACTAGATCTAGGGTTTTTCAAATTGTGTTATGAAGTGGCTAGGGTTTTAGAGAGTGAGAGGTATATTCATAGACCTAGGGTTGTAAAACCCTAGTGGGCTCCTGGGCTCAATTTAGCACACTTGTTAGGCCAGACCTAGGACCTAATGCAAATAATAAAGTGGGCCTATAAATTAATTAATTCACATGTCCACAACCCAGGACACAATTAATTAATTAATATTAATTATTTTTCACCACAGAATTAATACTGACCTACCCCTTTATTACCACGTTATGAGAACGGGTTGCATTAATTGAGAATCCCCATATTTAAGGTTATCGGACATCCATTAATTAATCGGAGCCTCTGACAAGCTCTAACTACAATTAATTAATATCTTATTATTCCTGAGTAGTACCACTCAAACCTTATCACTCGTGCCTGAACTTAATCAGCCTGCAGGACTTTGGCACGATGAATGTTATTGAGATCCTCAGGGAATATCCCCATCCTATTACTCGGATATGGTTACCTAAACCCAGTCTCAGGCGGTACTACACGAACTGCTGTTACCCAAGATGCGGATATACGAGCACGTTACTTAGGCTCTCCACCATGGCAAGTCAAAGCAACAGTCAACCCGTGCAAACCCCTGAACCTTCGTTAGGGTTTGGACTCAATCAATATAACAAGATCTTGTATTCGCTGATGTCAGACAGACGAATACATCTCACTGCGGTCCATCAATACGCCACCTCTGCGTACCGTCATGTCAAGTAACCAAGACAGACTACTTATTCCGACAATGCCGCAGCCATCCGGAGAGACGTATCCTCATATGCTGTCTCGGCTGTGATCAGGTTTATGTCTCACTAGGTCAAGTGATCATACTGTCTTCTGTGATCTACAACACGCAGTATGATCGTCCCTATCGGTGAGACAAGAGGATACCATTGTTCATACATGTAAGATTGTTAACAGATAGGAGAAATAAACTGTTATATACTCATTATAATAAATGCTTTCAGTATACAAAACCCATAAGGAGTACGGTAGCTCAGGATAGGGGAAAGAGCCGATGAAGGCGGACGACGATGATGATGATGAGGAGGAGGACCCGTCTGAGGCATCTGAGTGATGGATGTTATGATCTTACTGTTTTAGTTGTTCTGTATTTCATTTTGAACCTCTTAACATTGTTATTGATATATGTTGACATTTGTGGACCTTATTATGATGACTGGTGAGAGAACGATGTAATGTGGAATTATTTTGGTTGTCGAAGGATTGTTTTTATTATGTATTGATTGGTGATTGTTTGAGAGCTCTTGATTGAGTAATGGATATTGTGTTGAGATTATTGTGAGGTACTGACAAGTATTGTTTTGCAGAAAGAGCCAATGGAATATATTGAGCAGGGTAGAGGAAGAGGCCGTGGTAGAGGCAGAGGTCGTGGTAGAGGCAGAGGCAGAGGCCGAGGTCAAGGTGGAGGCAGAGGCCAGAGAGGCAGAGGGCGTGGGAGAGCTAACCCACAGCCGAATTATGAGGAACCACTTTGGGAGGAGGCCCCTATTAATCAAGGGCATGAGGAATTTGAAATTTTGTCTGATGAGGAGAGTGCTGCAGGACAACAAGGACAATTTCCACCACATGGAAATGCACCTGATATTCCATCAGTTAAGTGGGTGGAAACTTTTTGGAAGCAGCAGCCTCCAACATTTGATGGGACCGGAGGCCTAGCAGCTGCACAAGATTGGGTAAGAGAGCTTGAAAAGATTTTCAAGCACATGAGGTGTTCAAAGGAGGAAAAGATTAGTTGCATGTCTTACCAATTGAAGAGGAAAGCAGATAGATGGTGGGAGACTTATGTAAAGTCCGTCGCACCAGCAGAGAGGGGCCATTTGAGCTGGGAGAGATTCAAGGAGGCCTTATTTGAGAAGTATGTTCCGAAGCAATATCGGAAAGAGAGGGCGGTAGATTTTTTCCTGTTTGAGCAAGGGAAGCTGACAGTGGAAGAATATGATACCAAATTTGGAGAGTTGCTCCAAATGGCATCGCATCTGGCGGACACGCCACAAAAGATGGCAAAAAAGTTTAGAGATGGTCTGTGCGAGGAGATCTGCACACAATTGGTGACCATGAAAGGGCTGAGCTATCAAGAACTGCTGAGCCACGCTTTGGACATTGAGGCGTCCAAGAATATGAAGAAGATGCCGGATTGGGGAGTACAGGAGGTAAAGGCCCAAGCTCCAATTCAGAAAAGAAAGTGGGAGGAGCCGCAGAGGCAGTTTGTGCAAGGTCAGGGTAGTCAGAAATGCCATGACCAGGGCCGGCAACAGAACTTTCAGGGGAGGCAGGACCCTCCGAACTTCCAGAGGCACAATCCCCAACCAGCTCTGAGGCGTGACCAAAGAGATATGGGTCAGCAGAACTGTCCGAGATGCGGAAAGAGGCACTCAGGGGATTGTCGGTGGGGAGAGATTTGATGCTTTAATTGCAGTGGTCTAGGGCACTTTGCTTATCAGTGTGCCACACCCCAAACAAGAGAAGGAAATCGCCAAAATTTCCAAAGGCCGGCGAATCAGCAGCTGAGAGCTATCAAAGGACACCGCCAGCCATGGAGAGGTAACATGGGAAACCGAGGAGGAGGCAGGCACGGCAATCAGGCCCCACCCAGGAATCAAGAGGGTAACCAGCAGGGTGGAGATGGACAGCAGAGGAGAGCCCGAGCCTACGCTCTGGATGGCAACCAGGACGATGGGAATCTAGCAGGTATAGGATGCGTGAATGATATACATGTTATGGTATTGTTTGATACTGGAGCATCGCATACTTTTATTTCATCTGCATGTGTTGAGGCTTTGAAACTTAAGGTAGAAAAGAATAGTCAAGACTTGAACGTAGCGATACCTTCAGGGGAAACCACTATTTCTACTTTAGTGTGCCGAGACTTGAGAATCAAGCTTAACGAGAATGAGATTTAAGTAACAGAGTTGAATGTACTGGACATTCATGATGTAGATATAATCCTAGGAATGGATTGGTTGTCGGAGAATAAGGCGACGATTTTATGTCGTGAGAGAAGAGTGATCATTCGCAGCAGGGGAATGAGGAGGCGTTTGTGCATGGATTTAGAAGAAGACAGAGAGTACATGTGATCTTTGCAATTCAAGCAACGAAGTTGTTGCGTAAGGCAGGGAATCAAGCCTTCTTAGTGTACTTGGAGGGAGAAGAAAAACCAGAACTAACAGTGCAAGATGTGCCCATAGTAAGAGAATTCGAAGATGTGTTTCCGAAGGAACTATCAGGGTTACCGCCAGATAGGCAAGTGGAATTTACTATTGATTTGGAAATGGGTGCGGCACCAGTTTCTAAAGCACCGTACTGCATGGCCCCGAAGGAGTTGCAAGAGTTAAAGGTCCAGCTACAGGAACTGTTGGATATGGGGTATATTAGGCCTAGCGTGTCACCATGGGGTGCACCGGTCCTATTTGTGAAGAAGAAGGATGGATCGATGCGTATGTGCATTGATTACAGGGAACTGAACAAGTTAACGCTGAAGAACAGATACCCATTACCAAGGATCGACGATCTATTCGATCAGCTCAAGGGAGCAAAGGTATTTTTTAAGATCGATCTGCGATCAGGGTATCACCAGCTGAAGATCAGGAAAGAGGATATTCCAAAGACAGTGTTCGGAACAAGATACGGTCACTACGAGTTTGTAGTAATGTCGTTTGGACTTAAAAATGCTCCTGCGGTGTTCATGGATTTGATGAATTGAGTATTTCATCCATATCTTGACAACTTCGTGTTGGTGTTTATCGATGACATATTGATATACTCGAAAAGCAAAGTAGAACATAAACAACACCTGAGAACGGTATTACAGACCCTGAGAGACGAAAAGTTATATGCCAAATTCAGCAAGTGTGAATTCTGGCTGAGAGAAGTGACGTTCTTGGGTCATATCGTTTCGGCTGACGGAATCAAAGTGGATCCAGCCAAAATTCAAATTGTGATGGACTGGAAATCACCAATTACGCCGAACGAGATTCGCAGTTTTCTCGGTTTAGCTGGTTATTACCAGAGATTCATTGAGGGCTTCTCAAATATCGCGAAGCCTATGACTCAGTTACTGCAGAAGGGTGTGAAGTTTGTATGGTCAGAGGAGTGTGAGGAGAGCTTCCGGAAGTTGAAGCAGCTATTAACAACCGCGCCAGTCTTGGCAGTGCCAGAATCAGATAAGAATTTTGAAGTTTACACTGATGCTTCGAAGAATGGGCTAGGTTGTGTATTGATGCAGAACGGGAAGGTGATAGCTTACGCGTCAAGGCAGTTAAGACCGCATGAAGTAAATTATCCAACTCATGATTTAGAGTTAGCGGCCGTAATCCATGCGTTGAAGATTTGGAGACACTATCTCTATGGAGTGAAGTGCGCCGCCATATTCACTGATCATAAGAGTCTGAAGTATTTCTTTGAACAAAAGAATCTGAATATGAGGCAGAGGAGATGGTTAGAACTTGTGAATGATTACGATCTGATGATAAATTATCACCCAGGCAAGGCAAATTCAGTGGCTGATGCCTTGAGTAGGAAGGGAGAAGCTCAGCTAGACTGTATGCTAAGTAACAGTCTTACGAGAGAAGAAAGTCTGATTAGGGAGTTTGAGAAACTCAATTTTAGAAGTAATATTGCCTTCGGAGAGAAAGAGGTGCGAAGTAACAGCTTTATCAGTGGTGCCGAATTTAAGAGAGAGAATTATTGAGGCACAGAATAGAGATGCGGAAATTGAGAAGTTGCGTCAGAAGCTGAAGGTCAAGTCAGTGGGAGAGTATAGGGAAGCACCCGACAGTGCACTGTTATTCAGGGATAGAATCTTAGTGTCGAGCAGTGAGGAGCTAAGGAATGAGATCTTGAGTGAAGCTCATGATACATCGTATACCGCTCACCCAGGAAGTACTAAAATGTATCAATATTAGAAAACCAAGTACTGATGGGACGGTATGAAGAAGGATGTAGCCTTATACGTGGAAAAATGCTTGGCATGTCAGCAAGTTAAGGCGTTACATCAACGGCCGTATGGGAAGTTGCAGCCGTTAGACATCCCTGAGTGGAAATGAGAACATATCACCATGGACTTCGTAACGGGGTTACCAAGGTCACAAAAAGGGAATACGGTGATATGGGTTATTGTGGATCGTCTAACCAAGAGTGCTCACTTTTTACCGATCAAGGTGAATTACGGGTCAGACAAGTTAGCTCAAATATATGTCTGAGAGATAGTCAGACTGCACGGAGTGCCAAAATCTATTACGTCTGACAGAGATGCGAAGTTTACATCTCAATCTTGGATGAGTTTACAACAGGAATTGGGGACTCGCCTGAATTTCAGTACGGCGTTTCACCCTCAATCAGATGGACAATCTGAAAGGACAATCCAAACTCTTGAGGACATGCTGAGAACAGTAGTCTTAGATCGAGGAAGCAGTTGGGAGCCGATTTTGCCTCTAATTGAGTTTGCTTATAATAACAGTTACCAGGCAACAACTGGAATGGCTCCCTATGAGGCTTTGTATGGAAGGAAGTGTCGTTCGCCTCTGTATTGGGATAAGGTAGGAGAACGAAAGGTTATTGGACTGGACGTCGTTAATAAAATGATTGAGATTGTCCGGCAGATCAGAGGAAGAATAAGGGAAGCGCAGAGTAGGCATAAGTCTTATGCCGACTCAAGGAGGGCTGAATTGTGTTTCGATGTCAGGGATAAGGTATTCATCAAGGTTTCGCCTTCCAGAGAAATAGTGCGCTTTGGAGTTAAAGGTACCGCGCTATGTGGGACCGTATGAGATTTTGGAGCGCATTGGTCCAGTAGCGTACAGATTGGCACTACCCCCGAGTATGGGTAACATTCATAGAGTGTTCCACGTGTCACAGCTGAGGAAGTATGTATATGATCCTAGACATGTGATTCGTCAAGAGGAAGTGATCTTGAGTCCAGACTTACAGTATGAGGAACGGCCAGAAGCGATTCTAGATCGTAAGATTCAGGAGCTTAGGAATAAGTCGATCCCGCTCATAAAGGTGCTTTGGAGCCACCATGAACGTGAAGAAGCGACATGGGAGCTGGAAGACAAAATGAAAGAGAAGTATCCCGAGCTTTTTGAAGCTTTGTAAATTTCGGGACGAAATTTTTATAAGGGTGAGGGGATGTAATACCCCGTGTATTATCCGATCTTGTAGCAATTACTCAGAATTAATAAAGAAAGAATTTCTCAATTGAGAAGCATTGGAAATTATTTGTTTATGATTGGAGATTTTAATTTTGATATTGAGCTTGGTTATATTATTAATCTTGTAGGAATTATCAAGATTTATTTGTAATACAGATGGAATAATTCATAGATTATGAATTATAGAGTTATTGAAGAATTATATTAGAAATGTATAAACCTTATACATGATAATTAAGGATGATATAATTAAGATTTGTATTAGCTATGTACATATTAGATATATATACATAATTATATGTATAATAATTATATGTGAGGAAAAATACAAATATATTGTGGAATTTTTCCTCATTTTCACTCCACCACCTTAAGCTAGAGAGAGAAAGAGTGAGAGAGCAAGAAAAACCCACCCCCAACCCTCAAAACCCGTCACCTTTCCGACCAGTTTTCGGCCGATTCCGGCAACCATCGACCAACCCACCACCACCATCGTGTAGAGCTTCCTTCAAGCTTCAATTTGATATAAGGTGGGCGCCGTGAAGTTGAGAAACGGTTGAGTTATCAAAGAGAGAAGGTGAGGTGGGTGTCAAATTCAATTTTGAGGTTTTATGTTTGAATCTCGATTATTTGGCCTTGAATCCGTGTTTTGACGATTAGGTCGTGTTCCCCATCGTATAAGAGCATTCGGAAGGTCTGAAACTCGAGTTTCATCGCTGGAATCATCGTCGTCGCTAGAGGGAAAAGTCATTCCGGTGAGCTTGCTTCCAACCTCAAAATTTCGTGTTTTAATCAAGTTTTGAGGTGTTAATCGTATTCTAGGAGGTTTAGGAACCTTGAATATGTAATTGCATGTGAAATCGGAGGTGTGGAGAGGTGTATACGTCGAAGTTGCAGGTTTTCCGTCGAGTTCGCGTAGAAGACGACCTGTGTCGATCGACACAGGAGTGTGTCGATCGACACAGAGGCTATTGTCGAGGGAAGAAAATGACAACTCGTGTCGATCGACAGAGGTAAGTGTCGATCAACAGAGCTGGTCGATAAAGGTGTGTCGACAGGATGTCAGTCGAGGAGAGATCGACACACTTGTGTCGATCGACAAAGGGTTGTGTCGATCGACACAGTGTTTGTCGATAGAGCTGTGTTGACCAAGGGCTGTGTCGACCGACACAGAGCCCTGTCGGTCGACACAGAGCTCATACATGGGAAGATTTAATCCTTTTATCCGATCTTATTTCTTTTCGAGTCTCAATTGATTATGGTTAATATATGATTAGAAGCATGAATCGTATTATGATTAAGATAGTTCTTGTCCTAGATCGTCTGTCCTAACTTATGACCTTATGATTGTAGGAGACTGGAAAGTTGGAGGATTAGCTCGAGCTAGCGGAGAAGCATCTATACTCAAAGCCTAATACAAGGTGGGAAACTATTTAAGTATAAAAACCAAATGTGTGTTTTCCTTTCGAAAACGTGTTAAACTGTTTTGTTTTAAACGAGATGCTATGCATGTTTTGTGCTATTATATCTGTCCTCTGTTGAATGCAAACAACAGAGAGGTATTAATGAGACAAGAACCACGTACAATTAGTACATGCGCTACTCTCATTAATTGTGTAGGTTAGCCACCTTAAATTTGCAGGATTGGGTGAAATGGTAGTGACCTTAAATCCTGGAAGGATAAAATTGGGTGAAATGGTAGTGACCTTAAACCATGTGGAGAGTAATGGATTACTTAAATACGATCGGATCTCGAAGTGTGTTCCGAGATTAGTACACTTTGATGATAGTGAGTTGAATGTTTAATCATTCCTAACTAGACATCGTAACTCGGAAGTGGGCTAGCTTTCAATTATAAAAACAATAACCAGATATAATAACATGTTTTAATAGCGCACAAAAGAAAATGTTTTAGATAGCACGGTTCCTTTCAACAAAACCCCGTGTCTATCTGTGTGAGTTGCATAGCACTTCTCATATATAATGTATGTTTTCGGGCATGTTTCTCATTGGGTACATTAGTACTCAACCCCTCGTATTGTTTCTAAAATACGCAGGTTGAGCGGCAAGGATGGGCGAGCAGGGGTGTAAACAGGCGATATGAAGTATTTTGAAATCCTAGATCCTGAGATATGCATCTTCATATGCATATCTCCGCCACGTTACACACACGCTGCTACACTCTCTGATTTATCCTTCTCATTTCTGAATGTTAAAATGTTTTGAATATATGTTCTTTTAATTTGACTTGAAGTATGATTCTGATGAATTCAATTATCTTTTCATTTTAATTAAAGTCTTCCGCTTACTTAAATGAGAAAATGTTTGATAAAACCTGAAACATCAATGTAGCGCGACCCCAAATTAGGGAAGGTCAGTTGGGGGCGTTACATAAAATAATATATTTCAAAATTAAATGATATTTACTTCCTAATTTTATGGGATTGGATCACTAAAATTTCGAATTTCAAATTAATTTTTATGTTCTTTGGGGTTTCAAACATTAAGCAATTTTAAAAGATCATAAATAAAATTCAACTTTTTATCAATAAAAAATTGCATTTTTTATAAAATTTAGTTGCAGTAAATAATTTAGTCATTTGCAGTAATTTAATGTCTAATGCACAGATCCATACAACTACACAAAAAAGCGAATTTAAATTTTTTAAAAGCAAATTACTATCATTGCTATTATTATGAAAATCATGTGCAGTATTACAGGCGTAATTACTGCATATTTTGTGACAGTAACAACTTTATTAAAGACAAGGAAAAAAATAGAAATATCACGCGACAAATACGAGCAGTACTCATAGAATATTGCAATAAATATGCTCTATTTTTGCATGTTTACAGGCGGAATAACTGCATATTTTTTAATGAAATTATACACTAAAACCACGTGCATAAAAAAAGCATACAAAAAATGTAAATAAAAAAAGGAAAATATTAAAGAACTTTATCTAAAATGTCGCCGGAATGATCGCCGTACACTCGATGTACCAATACTGCAAATTTGCAGGCTTGATATATGCAAATTTACAGGCTTAATATATGCAACTTAAAATACATTCTATCAATTCGAATCAGCGAAGAAGACACCCAACAGAACTATATTGGAAAACTATCAAAGTCAGTCGTCGTTGTTGAATACAAGATCTAATATTTACCGTGTTATCATCCTTACAGTCCGTCGCTGCCCTCCCTGAAGAAGTGGAGGAGAGGACGACAATTGAAATAAGAGAATCTCGCTAAAGACGCAAATCGGGGCCGATGAAAATTTACATTGATGAATAGACTAGAGAAGAACCGAGGACACCATTAATGGATGCGAACAACATAATTGTCTCTGAATTGCGTTCAAAGGCTGCCTGCACGAGGATATCGCTGGATACTATTTTCAGCAATGGATATTGACCATCAACTTCTGTGTTACCACCGCTGGATGAAAGATTATGTTGTTGTCGTCCAATAATATATTAGAATGAAAACTTCCTGCCTGTCGAATATATGAAACATTATTCAGAAAAATAAATAAAGAGATTTATGTGGAATTTAAATCATTCAAGAATGATATTAGGAAATTATTAAGGAATAGTTTAACTGTCAAAATATAAATGACTGATATTTAGTTCTTATCTCTCATTTGTGAGGTAGTTCACATATGATTACAACTCTATATATATATATATATATATATATATTAAGTGATCACAATGAGAGATTAAAGCTTAGGATAACGAAAAATTAAAGTACACAACTCAATAGAAGTCATCATACAAATCAATTGTGTAATAATTCCAAATGAACAAAAATATACTGACATACGAAGCATATATTTTTATTTTTATTGATGAGTGTTTTTATGTTTAGGTGATTAAAAGAAGAAAATGTCTTTTACCACTACACGACTATCTCGTTAGCGAGATAGTGTTAAAATTATTCAATTCCCGCTCAATCTATATATATATATTAAAATAATACCGAAAATATAAATAGAAATATTCAGTTGCATTAATTATTCATTAATTAAACTATCACTTCATTAATTATTGTAAGAAACATTCTATAATTTTTATAGCTATAATTTATAAGGATATTGTTGGTCCCGGTTTTTCAGAGTATAAAACGTTACGCAGCGGAAATAATATTAAGTGTTTTCTTGCACGCTACTTACACACAGCTGACAACTGGCAACTGGTCAGCTGGTGCTGGTTACTCAGTACACAGCTGACAACTGAGATCTGTCAGCTGGTGATTCAAAACTTGGAATATTTAGCCTTCTTTGCACAGTTATATATCAGTTTCAAGATATACTCCAGCACTTGAGTGCTGGGTTTAAAATATGAATGAAAGACAGAAAGCTGATAAATAACAAAGGATTTTTATAGTGGTTCGATCAATCGATCTACGTCCACTCTCCAGTCGAAGCACTGGAAATTTCACTAAGAGTAATCAGGTACAGGTCTCCTACGATCTATCTCTAGCTGGTGAATGCCTCGTCCACCAGTTCACTAGATCAACCGCTCCCGGTCCTGGATCCTTCTTCAACTCTTCACAGCTAATGGAGTGCGAGCACGTCACTTCAACCTCCACAGCTAGCTGGGTGTTTTAGTTCTCCCAAGAACGTAATAGTCTCTACGGCAGAATGCCCGTAATAACTCAAGTGCTGGTAAGCACAGGAGCTGCTGTGAACTCTCTCGAAGGAGAAAGAACACCAAGTGAGATCTTGAACTTACAAGCTTAAAGCTTGAAGTCTCGTGTTTGATAAATCAACACACGGAAAGCTTTATGAAAAGCCTCGAAAGTACTTTATGCAATCTTGCAATAATTTCAGTTCTTTCGGTGGTTGAGCAGATGAGTAGAATCGTGGAATCAATCGCTCGTGGAATCTCGGAATCTACTGTTTGAATGTTGGTGGTTGCGACGTATTTATAGCCGCAGGAATCGATTCAAACTTTATAGCCGTTTGGACGCATCCGGAAAGGTGTCAGACCTCGGATGTCCTTCTGACGGCGGCAGGTATGTTTTTCCGGAAGGAACCATACCTTTGACCGCTTTATCTGACACAGATCTCTTTGTGTCAGAACGGCTCTCTCTGTCAGTCCGAGGAATAAGACTGGCGTCTTGTGACTGATAGACTTTAAGTTATCCTTCCTTAAAGTCATCCTTTGTCAGTCGATTCCTCAGAGAATCTTCTTTTTGTCTCTACTATGCGGGGAGAGAGAATCTGGAATTCTGCTGGTAACATCTGACTGGTAGATCATACTGGTGATCTTGTGCTGGCAGTCTCTGCTGGTGACTTGCCCTGGCATCATCAAAGTCTACCAAATCTCTGGATGTTAACTCTTCTCGGAATCTCCCATGACTGGTGAAATCACCGCTGGTGAATAGTGTAAGAACACGCATTCTCCTGGTAAGGTTTGTCAGCCGCCTGCTGATGAAACCCTTCCCAACTGGTGAACAGTAGCCAGTCATAAGCGCTTCTCACCGCTGGTGAACAGTGTCAGCACGAGTCTTTGTCAGCCGCCTGCTGATGAAACTTTCCCAACTGGTGAACAGTAGCCAGTGGTAAGCATTTCTCATGCTGGTGAACAGTGTCAGCATGAGTCTTGTCAGCTGCGACTTACAACTCAAAATCCTAAACAGGACTTTACATTTAAGACCAGAGCTATGTAGAGACAACTGACGCTGGTAGGACTTAGGATTTGATCCACCAAAACTATAATCTAAACAAGTAAGCTACTGGGAAAGGAAACCTCCTAACAATTTCCCCCTTTTTGGTGCGATCAAAGCCTAACCAGCGAGCACTCAGCTGATGAGGAAAGTTACAAAGTATTTCAGGGTTTTACAAGTGAAGCCTATCAGATCTAAACCCATGAAATTACTTCCTCAACATCAGCTCTAACTAAAAGAAATCTTCCCCCTCAACTAAGGAAAGATATTGCTCGTTTAAAAATATGGAAATTAAGATCAGAGCAAATAAGCATGTAAATAAATTTAACATGCAAGATGAGTGCTGGTGCTGATTACACTGGATGTGTAAATTCAGCTGGTAAGTAAAAACTTAGACAATTGTTGGACAATAAGAGATTGTCATCAACTTGTCAGTTAACATTCCATTAGAGATTTAGCAATTACATGTACATTGAATGATAACTGACTAGTCTAACAGATTTACTTACAAAAACATAAAGAGGCTAGACTATGGCTTGGAAGATGATCCTGGTGACTGAGTTCGAGCACTGGTTAAGGACCTCAGGATCTCAGAAAGAGCAGCCATGTCTTCCTCTCTCTTCAGCCTCCATTCTGCAGCAATTCTCCTCTCCTCAGCTGCAAGGCGTCTCTCTTCTTCAGCAATTCTGGCTCTCTCCTCTTCAGCCAGTGCTCGCGCCCTTTCCCCCTCTTGGATCCACGCCAAAAAGGTGGTAACACCGGCGGTGACGAAATCCATTTGTTGCGCTACATCGGCTTGGAAGGAGGCAAACCGCTGATCCATCCTGGCATCAATGTAGGCAAGAAGATGCGCAGGAGGATGAATTTCAGAGAGTGGCTCCGCTGATACTTCCATGGAAGTGGAAGGCGCATCAGGTGCGGTATCAGCCATCTCTGGTGCAGCCTCGGCTGGTACCTCCACTGGGGTGGGCTCCTCTGCGGGCAGCTCAGCTGATGCTGACTCCTCCGCGAGCACCTCGGCTGGTGCTGGCGGGCCTTGTACAAAAACAGTTGGGGCTGTGAAAACCACCAGCTGCCAGTCCATATGATATGGGACAAGATCGCCCATGACCATTGGAACAGGGGGGACGGCAGTGGTCAGCCACCAACCTCGGGAGGGATCCTCCTCCACCATGTGGTCTACCAGCAGAGCGCTGGCAGCCATATCAAAAAGAACAGCAAAATATGGAGGGATCCTGGGGAGAGTAACAATTACCCTGATGCGGCGGAGAGCATATATCAGCTGATACCCTCGGCTGGTGCTCTGGAACTGGAGGAAAGGTAACTTCGGTTTTGATCGTGGAAGGCCTGAGGATCCAGTCAGCTGTCTGTAGAGAGCAATCTTCTTGAATCGGCGCTTGATTCGCCTGATAGACAGCTGGTGGTGGCCTTGGGCTTCAGTACCCATAAATGCATTTGCCCATTCCTCCTCCGCTCTCCAGTACCCAAGCCCGAGCCTGGCATACAGGACCGCCTTCATCTCCACATTTAACTGGCGCTGGCACCAGTCAAAGATCCTCCATCGCCGGAACTCCAGAAAGAGTTCGGCATCAAAAATGTCACTCAGGTCCCCATACCTGGTGATCAACTCCTCATCAACAGCCCTCTCCACCTCGGCTGTGATGTTCTCAGCATACTCATAGAGGGAGAAATTGAAATACTCCACCGGTTGTAAGGGCAGGCACCAGTCAAGGATCCTCGAGGCATAGATCGACTGGTGAGGGAGACCGCTGATGGGAATAATATAGAATGCTGATGGTTCAGGCACTCATGAATTTTGAAACGCCAGGTCCCCGCGGTGCTCCCACCTGTGAATCCCTGTGACCCTCGCCTGAAAAGTATCTTCATCGATCAGGTCATGAAGGTGGATACTCAGCATGTAGGAACTCCTCTCTCGACGCACACGAGGCGCTGATGCTGGTGTGGGTGCAGCTGGTCGTCCAGAAGATGATGCTTCTGAAGGGTGTGGACGACCGTCAGCTGGACGAGCCTCTGCCTCAAAATTCGGGAAAAGATCCCTTGGCTCCATCCTCTGCACCCTGGAGTGATGTACTACTGGTGGCGATTCCTCGTCGGGAATGGTAATGACTGGCGCAGCTGGGGCAGCTGGCTCCTCACCAGTAGTCTCCATTTCAACTTTTTCCTCCTCAGCTGGGGCAGCTGGTTCCTCGTCCCTTGGCATCTCTACATCATCAGAGAAACTCGCCAGTTTTTCCGGGGTGGTCGCCCGCTCAACAACTCCTCCACTTGCACCCCCTTGCGCGGCCAGTGGGTCTTCAGATTTACCTCCACCACCCCCTTGCGCGGGTGGAGGGACTTGAACCACATCTTCTTCTGGTTGATAACTTTCAACCAGGGAAAACACGTCCTCCGATCCCATGTCCAACAGGCGCGTAAAAGATTCATCTGGTAGAATCTGGCCCGGAGCTAGTGCTGGTGGCACAGCACTTGAAGTCTGGGCAACAGCCCATTTGCCCTTGGCAACTTGTTGCATTTGCTCCGCCAGCTGCGCCTGACGACGGGATTCGTGCTCGGCCTTTACTCTAGCAAATGCTTCATCGCGGGCTGCCAGCTCAGCCTCCCTCTTTCGCTGGTCGGCCAAGGCCTTCAGCCTTGCCTGAGCCTGCTTCTTCCTCACAATGGAAGCTTGTTGATCCCTCTTGGCTTGCTCAACCAGCCTCTGAGCTTTTGTTTGGACCCTTTTCCTTTTCCGGGTCATTTTTTCTATTGTCTCCTCCTCAGTCAGTCCAAGGACGGACTTCTTGACTGGTATAGTAATCTTCTTTGATTCTGGAGCATAGATGACAGCTGGCTGGGGCTGCTGGGACTGGTGCAACTTGGGCTTCTTCCTTGGAGAAGACCTGGTGACTGGCACCTGAGCAGATGAACCAGTCTCTGCTTGCTCCATCTCGAGAAATGAGGATTCCACCTCATATTTCCTCTTTATTTCTGCCTTTGCCTCAGCTGTCAGCGGCAGAGCTACAGCTGGCACGGCCTCATCTACTGGTTCTGACTCCTCTTCAGAAACTTCGTCAGCAGGGTCCACAGCCTGCTTGCCTCTCAGCCGTTGAGGCTTCTTGTAGTCTGGGCCAGGAAGTTTGACCTTGGTGACGGGGATAAAGTCGGACCCGACCAGTTGCTCCCCTCGGTCGATACGGTCTCCCATCTCCACCTCCAGAATATGGCTGATTCGCAGGCCAAAAGACACTGCATGGAGAAACCTGCCGTCAGTCTTGACTGTGCAATTCTTCTCCACATTCTCCAGCAACCGGCCGAAGATGAACTCGGCCCAATTTCCATATATGCCATCCACCAGCGCGCACATGACGGAGAATTTCTTTAGGCTTAGTTCGGCATAGGAGCCGACTTCACACTGGAGCATGCGCACCACAATGTCGCACACCATCTGCCAGTATTCTTCCATCTCTGACTTCTTCATGCCAGTCCTGAAGATAGTCACCCCCTCCTTCTTCCAATCAGTCCACCTCCGCCTGAACTCCACCGTATCATCCTTGCAATACGTCGCCACCTCCTCACCAGTACTCCTCAGCCCAAAAAGGTTAGCTAGGTACTCTACGTCGATGGTGATCAGGTGTCCGAACACCGACGTGGTGAAGGATTTCCTGTCGTCAGCTATCACCGCGCGAGCATAGAACTCGGCGACCATATGTGGGTGGAAGTTCCTGGGGGTTGCTGTCAAGTATGGTCGGAGCTGCTCATGGTCGATCATTTCCATGAGCTCCTCGCCGAAGTGTTTCTCGGCTAACTTATCGTTCAAAATCTTCTCCTTCTGGACTTGGGCGGCTCTGATCTGGGAGTTAGAAAGAAGATGTTGGGTGGCCTTTTTGTTCAACTGAACAAGTTTGTTGAAGGGATAGGTATAATCTATATCTTCTTCTTTCACAATGCCAGTGAAGGTAGGCATGTGGGATTCGGCTAATGGTAGGTCTAGATCCAAAGACTCAATGGAAGAAGATGATTTATCAGCAGGGTTGGAAGAAGATGCCATGTTTTTAGGGAATAAGTGTTTGGAAATATTAAGGAAGATGAACGGAAAATATGTTCGAAAAATTTGAAGGAATGATAAGAGTTTTTCCGATCATGAATGAAAGCTATTTATACTGGTGCCATGCTGGGATGGATGGACGAGATGAATTCGTCAAAAGTGGGGATCGACGGTCATCAGCAGGCACGATTCCCTTTGGCGACGTGCGTGGTCGTGCTGACGTGGGATGGTACGTGTAGCTGACATGGCACACGCTGATTGGTCGCGAGAGTGCTTTTGACTGCGCATTCACTGTGCGCATTAAATGTGGCATTAAATGCCGCATTAAATTCGAAGATATGCACACGCAATACCAATTTTAAACCTTTCCCGCCATTTCTGCGACAGCTGGCACGACTCTTGGACTTCAAGAGACCGTCAGTTGAGAGCTGGGACTCAACTGGTCATCAGTAGTATACTTGGTCATCAGTAGTATTCGCCAGTCGCATACGTCCCCCTGCCAGTATGGCCTTCGTACCAGTCGACAACTGATACTCACAACTGGTTCCCGTGTACATGGACAAATTGAGAGCTAGGACTCAATTTTCACCAGTCGTTGATATTTCACCAGTTGTCTGCTGACAACTTGAAAGATTGAAAGAATTGAGAGCTTGGACTCAATTCATTCCGCATGATCTTCTCTTCACTTCTTCATCATTGCTTGGAATTGGGAGCTGGGACCCAATTTTACTTCGACTGATGGTGCATGACTGCTGGCAAATTAGAAATGAGAGCTGGGACTCATTTCCTTCGTTGTTTATGGAATAAGTTCTGCCAGTAGATACCACCTGTGGTTTTGAGCCACCACTAAAGAAAACATGAAGACTAAGAGCTTGGACTTAGTCTTAATCCGCATTCTTCAGAAAATCAAGAACAGAATGAGAGTTGGGATTCATTCTTCCTCAACACTAGGGCTCGCATCAATCTCCATAAGACCGAGTTTGATGCACAACTCCTTGAATCTTGCTTCTGGCAAAGGTTTGGTGAAAATATCAGCCAGTTGATCGTCGGTTCTGATGTACTCTACGCTGATATCCTTCTTCTCGACATGATCACGTATGAAGTGATGTCGGATATCTATGTGCTTGGTCCTAGAGTGATGAACCGGATTCTTCGTTATGCACATAGCGCTGCTGTTGTCGCAATAGATGGGTACACAACCAGTGTCCACTTCATAGTCCTCCAGTTGTTGCTTGATCCAGAGAATTTGAGCACAGCAACTGGCAGCGGCAACATATTCAGCCTCAGTAGTAGATGTAGCAACTGAGTGTTGCTTCTTGCTAAACCAGCTGATTAGCTTATGTCCTAGAAACTGACACGTACCACTGGTACTTTTTCTATCTATACGGCATCCAGCAAAATCTGAATCTGAATACCCAATGAGTGTAAGCTCATCATTCCTGGGGTACCATAAGCCAAGTGATTCAGTTCCTTTGAGGTATTTCACTATTCTCCTAGCAGCTTCCATGTGTGACTTCTTTGGATTGGCTTGAAATCTGGCACACACTCCGACTGAGTATGAAATGTCGGGTCTGCTGGCTGTCAGATAGAGAAGTGATCCAATAATACCTCTGTAGCTGGAAGGATCAACCGATTCTCCTTCTTCATCAAGAAAGACCTGGTAACTGGTGCTCATCGGTATTCTGAGAGCCTTGGTCTTCTCTGGGCAATACTTCTGAATCAGGTCCTTGGCATACTTCCTCTGATTAATAAAAATTCCATCAGCTGACTGCTGGACTTGGAGTCCTAGGAAGTATGTTAATTTGCCCATCATACTCATCTGGAATGAGTTCTGCATCAGTTGAGAAAACTTCTCACAGAGAGACATATTCTTTGACCCGAATATAATGTCATCGACATATATCTGCACCATTAGCATATCATCAGCATCCTTGATGATGAAGAGAGTCCTGTCGATCTTCCCTTTCCGAAATCCATTACTGATTAGGAACTGTGATAGCGTCTCGTACCAAGCCCTGGGCGCCTGTTTCAATCCATACAGGGCCTTTCTCAGCTTGTACACTTTGGTGCCTATTTCAAAGCCTGGAGGTTGTTCGACATATACTTTCTCCTTTAGCTCGCCATTCAAGAAGGCGCTCTTCACGTCCATCTGGAATACCGTGAAACCATGATACGCTGCATACGCAAGGAACAGCCGTATCGCCTCCATTCTTGCAACTGGTGCGAAGGTCTCGTCGAAGTCGATGCCTTCACATTGCTTGTAACCTTTGGCGACTAAACGAGCTTTGTTTCTGATTACAATGCCATTCTCATCTCGCTTGTTCTTGAAAACCCACTTGGTGCCAATCACTGACTGATGTGATGGTCTTTCTACCAAGTCCCAAACATTGTTGCGAGTGAATTCCGCAAGCTCTTCTTGCATGGCATTAATCCAATCGGCAGATTCTAGCGCAATTCCTATGGAAGTAGGTTCCATTTGAGAAATAAAATAAGTCAGGAGCGCACTGCCGTGTCGAGTCTGAACAGAAACTTCTGGATCACCGAGAATAGCATCGGGTGGGTGATTTCTCAGCCATTTGGGAAGATGAGAATCTGCTGGTGTTGGTTCTTCTGTCCTGATGACTGGTGCTTCCTGAACTTCACCAGTCGGAGCTGGTATTGCAACTGGTGCTTGTCCTTCACCAGTCGGAACAATCTCTTCGTCAGCTTCACTCTCTGACTGATCTCCTGATCCTTCGGCGATATCTACATCGTCAGCTGGTGCATCCACTCCAGCTGTTTCATCGTCTTCTCCTGGATTATTGCCAGTTTCACTAAGTGAGATTGAGTGTAAGGTCTCAGCAAGGTCAATTGCATCACCGACCCTCCCGGATTGCTGATGGGCAACCGAGGATACTGGTTGTGAAGATGATCCAGTCATAGGTCTAGTCAAACCAGTTGGTTGAGCATTGGAAGAATTCCTGCCCAACTGATCAACGACATCATTGACCTCAGGAACATCTTCAGCCAGTTGTCGTAATGTCCTGCGCACTAAAGTAGCTTCATCAAAAACAACATTGCATGTTATTTCCACAAGTTTGGTGGTCTTGTTAAATACTCTATAGCCCTTGTGAGAGGGATGTCCATATCCGACAAGGACACCCTCATCAGCCTTAGGCGAAAAAGCATTTAACTTCGACTTACCATTATTATGGACATAACATGGTGAACCGAAAGCACGAAGATGATCTAGAGAAGGCTT